>JAJLRJ010000011.1:28053791-28344291 GCA_024195265.1 Dendrophyllia cribrosa | reverse complement strand
AATTGAAAAGAGTAGTAATTGACCTGGAAACTTCCTCAAGAGGTAAATGAATCTTCTGTCAGATATACAAGACTGCTGTCTAGCCTTGAGACCATATATTTTTGAACAAGTATTTTTATCCGAAAGCTGGGAAGTACTTTAGCTGAAAATACCACAGTGATTTGAAAAACTGCAGCTAACATTTTTTTGTAAGTTTTTTATTTTTATTATATGTCAAATGTTGTTATCATGATTCTTGCTACTTTTTGGTTCTTAATTTATTCTTCTTTATTGCAACCAAACCCAGCTATTTACAAAATAATGTAACCCTTAGCTATAAGTCCCTATATTGACAGAATATATTTTTTTATGTTTATAAGCTCAAGAATTTCATAAACAAAATACTTTAAAAAATAATCCCATCACATGATGTATATGATGTGTTGTTGTTCCTAGGAAATGATGCAGAGATATGCCAAATTGCGGTGACAGATGGGAAGGAAGACTTCAATGTCTATGTCATTCCCAAACATGGTATATCTGCAGGGGCCTCAGCAGTAAACAAACTCTCCATGAAGAATGGAACCCTCTTTTATAATTGCCGACCAGTTTCCGCTGTAAGTCTCACTGAAGCGGTGTCAAAGCTTCTTGATTGGTTGAAGGCGAGAAAGCCATGTGTACTGTTAGCTTACAATGGTAAAGCTTTTGATGCTAAGCATCTAATGAAAGCCTGGATAACATGTGGCAGCTTTGAAGAGTATTGCAAAGTGGTTATGGGGTTTTCTGATACCCTTCTGGTGTTTAGAGAACTCTACCCTGACCGTCAGTCATGTAGTCAGGAGTCTCTGGTAACTGACCTTCTTGGCACTACCTATAGTGCTCATAATGCATTGGCTGATGTGCACATGCTGCAAAAACTGGCTTCAGAATTTGTTAGCGACAATTGCCTCTTCCTGAAACACAGTTTTACCCTTTCGTGGTTACAAGAATATTATGACTTCTTGGATAAGAAGAGAGAAAATGTCAGGTCACTGCAGCCTGTTATTCAGTCAAAAGCAATCACCAAAGGAATGGCTGAGAAAGTGGCATCTTCAGGACTCACACTTGCACACTTGCAACTGGCCTTTCAGAGGAGTGGGGCTGATGGTCTCTCAAATCTGCTAACAGAGAGGTTTCAAGGCAAGCCAAGAGTCACCAGTAACAAGCGAATTATTGCAAATATTTGTAGCTTTTTTCAAAATTAGTGTGACAGTATAGTATTAGTTTCTCTTTATCTGAACTGGTTGACCTAATCTGCACGTACAATAAATTAATGTTATACAATAATTATTATTTTAATGAAGTGAAGCTTGTGAACAAAACCCTGAAAGGATTTAGTTATCCTGTAGATTTCAGAATGCTGAGTGATTACTATTAATTGTTGTTCAGAGCCCTGGCCTGACAGGCTAATTTAAACCTCTAACATTCTAAGTATAATTAATTATTGTATGTGAGAGCCCTGAGTCCGAGTGCAACTGGGGCTTGCAAGTTTTGGAAATTCATAATCTATATTGTACAGAGCCTTCTGTGAGTGTTCATTAGGCCTGGCAAGTTTTGGAAAATTTATAATATTTATTGAACAGAGCCTTCTGTGACTCAGTGATCAGGCCTGCAAGTTTTGGAAATTCTTAATATTTGAACTCTCTAGAGCCTTCTTTGAGTGTTCATGGGTCTGCAAGTTTTGGAAATTCATAATGTTTGAGAATTATTTAACAAGTACTTGATTATTTAGTAATTTGATTATTTTTATCATTTTCACTGAGAACACAAATTCTTCCATTCACAGTAAATGTTTTGTAGAGAGGGCTTGGGAACTAAAACATTACTTTATTATCGAAAACAATTCAATTGTCAGCCAAACAGATGGGCACCTTAGGCTGGTGTTGACGTGATGAGAGCGAGTGGAAGAAGTTTGAGAAATAGCCAACAGTGTGTAAAAGTAGATCAAGAATTTCAGCCATGTTGGTATCCATGGCAACCAACTTCTTTATCTGAAGATGACTGCAGAATTTATTGCAGAGTACTTTCCTAAATGATTTTCTGACATTTTTTTGTTGTAAACTGATCAATGTTTCAAAAATAAATCTTGAACCCAAAATTATGTGCATTTTTTGAGAGGGGCCTGGTTACCAAATTATCATTTTACTCGGAAACAAGCATGGGGACCCCACAATTTTTTTATGTCAATTAATCTTATTGCCATCCAGCTCTATGTAGAGAAAAAATGAGCAAATTTTGAGTGTTGTAAATATGTGAAAAATGAGTAAAATATTGGCAAGATACACATTGTTTCTTGGGGTATGGTAACCATGACAACAACTTTAACAAAGAAAAAACATAACTATTACACATTTTTGCTGAAACATACAGAGAAAAAGATTCTCAATATCCAGGAGTGCTCATTAAATTGCTTTTTTTTATGTTCCTCGCATCTCTGAATTTTATTTTGGTTTTGCAAATGAGGAAAGTACAATTTCTATATTAAGCTATCATTAACAAAAAATACCCCTAGAGGGGGATATTTGCACCCATCATATCTCAGAAGTTAGCATGGGCACCCCCTCTTTTTTTTCCATTTGTTCAGTTTACATATATTGAATCACACGTAGGAGAAGTTTGACACAAATCTGAGTGCGGGTTCCATTTCAGTGGAATGACCTTAAAATACCCTCTCTTTTTTTTTTTCCCCTGTCGGGTCACCTGCCCCGGGAATCGTTTTTGCTGCGGCCAACACCGTACCTAGTTACTTGGGCGTAGCGACCAAGTAGGTCGTCCACAAATGTGCAGTATTGCGCAACTCTGGGGGACGGCGGGATTGTTCAAATCTTCACCGCGGTCACTCGTCCGGTCCGAGGCGTTTTTCGTTTTCTGATTTGGTAGAATTCATTTAGTATAAGTGGAAACGTGGGCAAGGATGTATAAAATAATTAGTTTATGTAACTATCTTTTCATCTTTCCGGCTCAAAATAATGAGCTTCTTTTCGATCGTTGAAAACTTATCAAAACGCTTCGTGCCTCAGCAAAATTGTGTTGGCAAATGGCGCCAACAGTTCTGCGGTTCATAGTTTTCAAACGCTTAGAACTTTTTTTAGTAAACTTTCAAAACGTTTAGTGAGTTGACAGTGTATTGTTAATATATGATACTTTTAATAAACAGTGAAAATGACAACCTTAACTTTGAAGTACTTTGGTTAACTTTTGCAAATTTCTCTCGTTTGACCGCGGTGGAGTACATACCTGTTGTTTGTTGATGCGAGGCGAACGTCACAAAGTGTGAGTTGTGTTTTCTCTGTTGCATCTAACAGTTTCATATTCAACATGCGTAAGGAAATTACTCAAGAAGACAATACGAAAGTATTTGACACTCGCGATTAATTCTACGATACCTTCATGACGGAAACCCGCTAAAACATGTTTAAACGAACACGAGGAAGATAATTTACACGAATCAGACATACATAGCGTTTATTTAATAACTGAAGTGAACAGTGGACAGCGAAGGAAGAAATATAAGCGTGGTAGGAATCCCAATTAATTTCACTTCTTTCGGTTGTTTGCCTTTCATTAATTTTTATTTCGTGAAGTTGAAGGAACAGAACAGCCAACTGAAACTTTGGGTGCAAAAATTCACCGCCGAGAGAAGATGTAAACAACGGTGTCTTGCGATACGTTTCTTGCGAGTTTCGCTTCCGCTAGTGAATGTTTCTCGGGCGAAAATAACCTTGAAGCGATCACTTTTTCATTTAATTTTCTTTTCTGTGTTTCGGATACAGAGGAGTAAAAACTGAATATATTTTCGTGTGTCTGATTGAGAGATGTTTTATGAAACAGCTGCGTTATGCGTTACAGGAAAGGTTTCAAATTACTTTCACATTATGCAAATTGCAACATTTTTACCTCAACTGAAAAAATATATTTCAAAGGGCTAAATTTGTTTCTCTCCTTTTAAATTATCACTTCTGTCGTTAACTTTGATTAAATTTATAAGTTTCATTCAAACTTTATTATAATAACGGCGGGAATACTTCCAGCAAAACTTTCAATTGGAAAAGTTTTTTTGACCTCGGGTCCGGACCAGGCAATTACATCATGGCTTCGAAAGGCCACTTTGCGGCTACATTTGCATTCACTTCAAAAGTGTCGGAAACACAGACCAGCTAGTTACAAGACTTAGCTAAAACAAATAACAACCATCATGGGGAAACTCTGACATACGGCCTTTTTTTCAACGGTAAGTACAAAGTGGGCATCGATTTGTATTTTTCAGTATGTTCTCGTCTTTTGACACAGTGGACACGCTACTTTAATAATTTGCGTGCGATCTCGCACGCTTAGTGTACTGTGTCTTCTTGTTTTAGGGACCGATCGTTTATTACGTCCCAGGGGGGGGGGGGGGGGGCGGTGGTTTTGAGGGGGGGGGGGGTATAATTTTAAAACAAGCCCGTTTTAGGGGGGTAAATTTTTTTAAATTCACTCATTAAAGCATGAATATAGATGGTATGCTTCTTCGAGGTCTAAGTATCCATATCCATACATTAGGTGCTCTAGAACTGCTCTCAGACCTCTGGCTGTAGAATTCGTCTGTGTCCCCTCTTTTGACCGTAGAAGAACGGACTCCAACAGTAACAAAACTTCGTCATCACTGAGACACTGGAGTGACGATCGCAAGTATTTCCCTTTGGTTGACTTTGCTCTAACCTCCGACCTTTTCTCCTGCCAACTCAGCGAAACCTTCACTTGAGATACATCTTTGCATGATTTGTAAGTCGCCATATTGAATGCCATGTAACCAAGCCTCGTACCCAGGGCCTTATCAACAATACCTACAAGTACTAAATTTATAAAAAAAACGACTGACAATAATTTCATACACACTGACGGTCGAGGCCGTCTTGTAAATGGGAGAAAAGATAAAACGAGATGTTCAATATATAAAAGATAAAAAATCTAAAGGAAGGAGAGAATTTTGGCCTCCTCGCGAATTTGGAGGGGGGGGGGGGGGTAAATTTTTTACACAAGAATTGGGAAGGGGGGGGGGGGGGGTATAAATTTTACTTCAACATATTTTGGGGGGTTCAGTTTTGAAACACTGCACTTTTTTAAAAACCACCGCCCCCCCCCCCCCCCCCCCCCCCGGGACGTAATAAACGATCGGTCCCTTAGACGGTTTAATAACGCGCTTCTTTGTTAGACTGCTCACACTATCCGAATACTCCCTATCATCAAACCGTGAAATAACGTGCATGCAGATTCCCAAGACAATTATTCTCCAATATGCCTAATACAACGACGCCCAAGTATACGCTCCCACAGCGTCTTGTTTACTTCTGGTTTTCAGAAATGGCGTAATCAGCGATGTCAGCAACTATAATTCAAATATTACCGTTCTAATTTCGACGGAATTGTTAAAAATTAAATCTCTGTGATTTTCGGATGTGATCTATTTCTGGTAAAAGGAAAGCGGGTTGAATTTTTCTAACCAAATCAATTGTCAAACAGTCGAGTTTAGATCGAACAAGACGCTGTGGGAGCGTATACTTGGGCGTCGTTGTACGCATTGGGCATATTGGAAAATAAATGTCTTGGGAATCTGCATGCATGTTATTTCACGGTTTGATGATAGGAAGTATTGGTATAGTGTGAGCAGTCTAACAAAGAAGCGCGTTAACCTTCTAAAACAAGGAGACACAGCACACTTAGCGTGCGAGATCGCACGCAAATTATAAAGTAAGCGTGTCCACTGTGTCAAAAGACTAGAGTACCAGAGTACTGAAAAATACAAATCGATGCCTACTTTGTACTTACCGTTGAAAAAAAAGGTCGTATATCAGAGTTTCCCGACGGTTGTTATTGGTTTTAGCTAAATCTTGTTACTAGCTGGTCTGTGTTTCCGACACTTTTGAAGTGAATGCAGATGTAGCTACAAAGCCACGAATCTTTTAGTTTATTCATGCGTGGTCCGGATACGGGGTCAAAACAACTTTCAGAACTTTTCGTTTTGCTGGAACTATTCCCGTCATAATCATAATAAATTTTTGATGAAACTTATAAATTTAATCAAAGTTAACGACAGAAGTGATAATTTAGGAGGAGAGAAACAAATTTATCCCTTTGAAATATATTATTTCAGTTGAGGTAAAAATGTTGCAATTTGCATAATGTCAAAAGTAATTTGAAACCTTTCCAGTAACGCATATTAAACGCAGAGATTCCATAAAACATCTGGCAATCAGACACACGAAAATATATCTAGTTTTTATCTCCTGTAAGTTAATTTTTAACTTACAGGAGTATAATGTGGTCTAACATGCATTCTTTGTGCATTTTTGTTAGCAAAATTTTTGTTAGATACTATTAATAGACTTTTTAGTGAATTTGTGGGGACATTCTTGTTGCATTTTTGTTAGCACATTTTTGTTAGATGCTATCAATAAGAACTCAAGAGTCGAGTGGGATATTTTTTGAAAGCTGTTTAGCGAGCGCACGATTGTGGCCTGACAAAGCCATATATTCATAGGTTGATTTAGTTAACTGAGATTTTAGAGAACGTTAGAAGAGAGAGCAATTTATTTGGCCGTATTTTATCAAAAATTCAAGCTCTCGCTATTTCAATAATTTCAATACAGTGGTTTCTTGACTTGACCTTAATCTAAAAAAATATGCGTGTTAAATTTCATATACACACAGTTTTGAAAAATGCCTCGGTATATATATTTTTTCAGTTAGGTAACATTCTGTTTAATGTCTCTCGTGCATAGCAATGATTTTTAAGGCGTACGATTACGAATTCTATGTTTTTTTGGGAACATGTTGCTTGAAGCATGTAGGTAATTGTATCGAGCGTCAAAACGTGTTACGTAAATGTAATCTTATCTTGACCTAATGTAGACTTTGGTCAGATATTTGGCACGCTGAAGCGCGCTTGGCTAACATCCGGGGCTAACATCCTTTGGGATTGTCAAACTGTCAAACTAGTTGAGAATTTAGTTTTATCGACTGAGTCGATAAGGTAAATTGACCACCGTAAAAAGATTCAAATAGCTGACGTTTCGAGCGCTAGCCCTTCGTCGGAGCGAATCAAGGAATTGTGGGTAGTGTGTGGTTTTATATAGTAAGCGGTGGAGCTACGCTATTGGTGGAAATTTGGTGACGTGAAAAAGAAATGTAAATTAGTTGAATGAAAAGCGTTCGTTGATTCCGTGGGGTTTGAGAGTGCCGATTTGAAAGATGATTTTTTGTTCTAGGTTTTTACGGCTTTCTGTGTTACCCTGGTGTAGGGAAAGGCCGCAGATTGTCATGTGTTGTTTAGAATGGTTAGTAAGATTAAAATGGCGCGCGACTGGTTTGGATGCGTCTTTGTCATTTTTTTCAACGTCTCGGAGATGTTCACGAAAACGGTCGCCCAGTCTCCTCCCTGTTTCGCCAATGTATATCTTTTTGCAAAAAGTACATGTTATGCAGTAGATAACATTTACGGAGGTGCATGTAAAACGATCAGTGATTTTAATAGATCGTTTGGGTCCTGTTATTTTGTCCGCGTTGTGAATGAAAGGACAAGTGTTACATCGTGTGCGTGTGCATTTGAAAGTTCCCGGTTTATCGTCAGATTTCAGTGCGCTCGTAACTAGAAAGTTGCCCATGTTTTTGTCACGTTTGAATGAAATTAGTGGGGGTTGTGAAAAAATTCTGCCAGTTTCGGGGTCGTTTTGGAGTAATTTGAAATTTTTTAAAATGATGCTTTTGACTGTGTTGTTGTGTGGGTGGAAAGTGAGGGTGAATGGAATTCTCTCGTTCTCTTCCTTCTGTGGCGTTTGTAGTGCTGATTGTCTGTCGATCTGTTGTGCACGTTGTTGGCCCGTATTAACAACAGAGTCAGGGTACCCACGTTTCTTGAAAAACTGGCACATTTCTTCTGATTTGTTGGAAAAATCAGAGTCATCACTACATAGCCGTCGAAGTCTGAGAAATTGAGAATACGGAATGGCGTTTTTAACGTGCGATGGATGTGAGGATGAATGTAACAGATAACTGTGGGAATCTGTAGGTTTGTAGTGCACACTTGTGGATAAACTGTTACCGTTGATTGAAATATTAATGTCAAGAAAAGCGACTGAGGTTTCGGAAATTTCCCAGGTATATTTTAGAGCTGGATGAAAAGTATTGACAGAAGTTATGAATTGATTAAGTTCCTCTTTACTGGAAGAGGTAGCGCCAATGCAATCATCGATGTAGCGGCCGTAGAGTTCGGGTTTGGTTCCGTGGTACTGATTAAAAAATTTGTCTTCGATGTGGCCTACAAAAAGGTTAGCGTAGCTTGGTCCCATTTTGGTGCCCATGGCGACTCCATTAACTTGTTTGTAGTAGTTTTGGGAAAATGAAAAACAGTTAAGTGTCAAAACTAATTCGGCTAAGCGGAGCAGTGTTTCTGAGCTTGGGTTTTGAATGGAGCGCTGGTCGAAAAAATATTTTAGTGCTTGAAGTCCTTCGTCATTGGGGATGACGGTATATAAAGAGGTAATGTCCATAGTGAAAATTAATTTGTTTTCGCTGGGAAAACTGAAATTCCGGAAAATTTCGAGTGCGTGATTGGTGTCCTTAATGTACGAGGGTAGTGATGTCAAACTAGTTGCTTCAGGACATTTGGTATTATTTATAGCACTACGTCCTAAAGAAAGGGAAAAGAGAGTTTGAGGTACGCATTTACAATGATGTTTTGTTGGTCGGGCTTAGCAAAGCAGCCCGACCTATAAATTGGCCGTGTGTCCCTTTTTCCGGGGGGGGGGGGGGGGGGGGGGGTAGTTTTATTGTAAGGTATATAGGTATGTGTGGCTGTGAAGGGTATGGTTTTGTATAGGGTAAGGGTTTTAGAGTCCCAGCGGCACATGCTCCCTAAAAAATATATAGAGTATCTCCCCCGGTTTTAAGTTTGGCGAGATTTTCAAGTGGTTAGTAACCTGCGGGCAAGTTTTTCTGTTTCAAGTGTTTTTGAGATTAAGAATAGATGAATTTCTATGAATTAATTATAAGGCTGGCGCTTTCTCGAATGACTTCACATTTATATCGTGGTGTAGCGTTTATGGAAGTGTTGAAAAATCCATTTGAAGTCCACAGATCGGTTTAATTTTCCATACTGAGTTTGAAGTCAAAGACATTGGTTCGCGTATTGACCGTATTCACAGATAAAAATAGGTCCGCAATGCGTACATGAGTGAGCTTACGATGAAAATTTGCGCGGAAATATCTAGAGACGGAATTTGTGATGTCGAAAATGTTACTGTCAAAGATATTAAGCTAAATGAGAAATACACCATAGGCTGTCTGCCTCTGATTTTTCATAAAAACTATTTAACGATATAATGTGGTACTGTCACAGGTATGGAAGCACAACTTAAAAAATGGTTCATTGACTGTATAACTGGTGCAAGTGTTCCAAGTCCAAGAGATGTGATAAAAACACATGTCCACCAAGCACCATTGTGGCTTGCAACTTAACGTCTCAAGAGCTTCTGTATTGGAAAAGTATCTTGGTTTGTCGAGGATGATTTTTTGTTTTGTTGGACTGGAAGATCGTTCGTTAATTTGGTATCGTTTTTGTCACGCTATGTAATGTCACTACAAGGACCGAGTTATCATCATTGTCATCATCAAAGTTATCATATTAGCAAATTTCTGAAAAAAAATGTAAATCATATACAGCAGGGTTCTATCTAGGATTTATCGTTTGGGGGAGAAGTCCGAGTGGCCGAAGGCCACAAGCTTCATAGGGGGGTGTAGGGGCATGCCCCCCCGGAAATTTTTTGAATTGAATATGCGCTGAGATGCAATCTGGTGCATTTTGAGACAATTTTGAGATAATGTTACAGTGGTATCTTGTTTTATTTTTTAGTCGTGATCACGTTCTGACAATGTTATTTATTTATTACAATCAGCTCCGATATTTACTAAAGTGAACAGAAGAGTTACCCGACATCAAATTGCACAAATATTTGTACATACTCATCGTTAGTAAGTGAATAACATAAATAAACTCGACAACGGCACTTTTCCATTTCTTACCAATGGTAGCTAATGGTCGTAACAACTACAAAATTCTCAGATAACAACGTACTGTAAACCGTGTAATTAATAACTGACGTGTATATAATAAGTTAACTGACGCGGCAGATACGAGTTAACTGACGTGTCTAATCGCGTGTGAAAACAAATACTGGAAAACAAATCATGGCAATTGATCTTTGGAAAATCTCCCTGATCAACTTGAGGATCTAAATGTATTTTCCTTCTCCAAAAAGTTGAATTGAAATTGAATTGAATTACAAAGCCAATCTGCGCTTCTTTACACGTTTGTAATGATCTACCACTGACTCCAGGACAACTGGCCAGCAGTTTGTAATACTCCATGTTCCTTGTCATATAGTGTCCTTAGACAGGGAATATTTACTTCATGTGCACTGACCTCGTGCACTGACCTCTGGATGATTTTTCCGATATAGTTACTTATATACAGTAATGATAACAATATTTTTTGGGGGAGAAGCTGGGCGTTTTGGGGGGGAGGCTTCTACCCCTCAAATACCCTAGATAGAACCCTGTACAGCAGTCCCTCTGTTAAGCTGAAACCCTCAGGACCTTGAGAACCATTTCCAGTAAAGGACTGGTGAATACATATTTTGGGTTTTTGAGAAATGACCACTTAATAGAGGAAGTACTGTAACTGTGAACATGAACAAAATTCTAGATCTACCGCACATGGATTTACACAAGGATGGGTGCCTATTTGAAATAGGTGTTTATTTGAAACAGTGTCTGACAAACAAACGTGGTCGGGTTTCACATGTAAGGAGTGGTAAAACCCCATACTGACAGTAAAGATTGACCATTTTACTGAAGGCAGCGATGTTATCTTTTAATCAAAATATATAAATTTAAAGATCAATTTAATAAAACTTTTACGCTTGTAGCTACTGTTTCAGAGGTCTGAAACAATAACTACACTTGTAAATTACAGCTGTAAAAGTTTTATGAAATTGAGCCCTGGTTGGTGCTTATGGCATGTAGCTGTTTGCATACAGTATCAGCATTGCCAACAATAACAGTAAAACATTAACATTTATTCTCAAGTTTTTTTGGAATGTAGGTAGCTGTAACAAGTATAGTTAACTTACATTTTAAACTTAGTAACATCAACGTTTTCAAACAATAACTTTTCAACGTTTTAGTGTAACTGCACTTAACACAGATTTGTGTCTCTAAAGACATTATTTGTTCTCCGAAGAGAATTCATCGTTTCCCGAAGGAAATATTTTGTTCCCAGAAGGGAAATTTTATGACCCTGAGACAGGGTTATGGATTGCCAGATGTTGTACATGGAGCAATTCGCAATGCTGGACTGCACAAGTCACTCGGCGGCCATCACAGCTGTCTTTAAAACTACATCTCGGTGATTTAGGGAACCTTTTGTTGGCGAAGATTTTGTCTACACCTTCAAAACATCTGAAAAACTCTTTACGTGAAAACAATAGACACATTGCTTGAATGCTGTGCCTGATTACTGGTGCAATATAACACGAAAACATCGTAAATTTCGAGTCTCTTACCTCTCTTTCTCCAACGGCGAAAAAACGTGGTTGCTTCCACGTTCCGTGTTTTTGATATCGAAAATACGTCGTTCGTTATCCGGGATGATCCGGGATCAGTTCGCAGCACTTCGTGTTCAACCTCGCTCATATTCGCGTGTTCGTGCGCTCATCGTCCGTACGGAAATAAACAATATCTGTTCGAGACCAGGCGCCGTGATACCGAAGACAACCCGAAGATTGGACTACCACGGACTTACGGACACTTCCCATGACATAGAGTGAGATTACACTTCATGTAAGCTCACTCAAAAATGACCACAAAGTGACGTCATATCACTTGACATAACCAGAACTTCAAGGTCATAAAAGATAGCAAACTCTACTATTTGTGAAACCGGGCTTTAAGCGTACATAAGAAATAAAGAATTCGAAGCATAGCCCCAATAATGTAACTGCTCCACAATCGAAGAATCCATTGACTGTTTTACATTCTTCATTACTGGTGGCGTTACGTCAACGAGTTTTAAAATGCTTATTCTTCTGGACAAGAGATTAAAGATAAGAAATATGATCCTAGGAAGTTAAGATATTGTTCTAGAAAATTCTAGAAAGTTTTGCTTTTAACCCATTGACACCTGAGGATTTTTACGTTTTTGAGTGATTTTCTGCATACACACGCCCCATAGGATTTCGTGACTTCATATTTGGAGTTACCATTGAAAGTGCTGCTGTTCTAAAACACTGAAGGCTCGAGTTTACTGGAAACGTCATTGTGACGATCTCATTTTGCTTGGTTGATTTGCAATAAAGGGTCCAATATGAATTATCTACGATTTTTGGTAAGTTCACAGCCATTTTTCATCTTTAGTAGCTGCCTGGTGAGCATCGTTAAGCTTGGAGGTAGTTCAGAGTCCACTTCTCAATGAAGCGAGTTAGGTGTTGTACTTCGTTTACGAATTTGGCTCGTTGCTCGTTGAACTGGAAAAATGGCCGCCTGGAAACGAAGTAGCTTTGGGACTCGACTCTGGATGAATTTCTCGACCTACCGCGGCATATTTTGGAAGTTGCGACCACAGGAGAACACAACAAGCGCGAAATTTCGGCGGTGGGTCAGAGTGGCTGTGGACTTAGTATATATATGAAAATTTTGACTTTTGGGTTTGCCACGATGATTTGAATAAAAAGAACTAAAGGCAAAAACGTGATTTTTGTTGTTTTTCTATGACGTTAAAAACGGTAATTTTTGTTATTGTCCAAATTCAAACGCTGATATTCTGCAAAAATCGCTGACTTTTTTGTGTTTATTGGGTATCTCAATTTGAAAGACTTTCTAGTCAATGCTCACAACTGCTAGTTAAGGCAATGTTCGCACGATTGAGAAAGTTACAATTTTTTAATGCAGTGGAGTCTTGTACGGGCGGTTACGGGCGGTTCAGGTGTCAATGGGTTAATATATCGACTTATCTCAAATTTAATCGCCGATTCTTCTCAATACCCGTGTCTTTAATAGCCGACATCACTGCTTGTTTTAAATTGTACAATGCAAAGAAAATTGATCAGTCTCGATCAGGAAAAGGCTTTCGATCGCGTGAATTACGATTTCTTACAACGCGTGCTACATCGCTTTAACCTGGGACCGCATTTCCGGCGATGGGTTAATTTAAAGTTATTTACACAGACATAACTAAAATTGTCACGAACAACGGTTGGTTTTCGCCAGCGTTTGTTCTTGAAGGGGGAGTTAGACAGGGCTATCCTTTGTCGCCTCTCATTGTAGCCGAGACTTTAGGCCATTAGCAAACTATTCGCCGGGAACCGAGCATTGAGGGAATTCAAATCCCAGGCTCGAATAACAAACAGAGCAAAGTGTCACAGTACGACGATGACACCACACTAATCCTTGCTAATGACTTTTCTGTTTTAAAAAAGCTTTCCCAAGTAGGTTTACGAGGTATTTGTCCCTTGCTATAGATCACTGTTAGGATGTGACAAGTCGCAATTATCTATCTACTTTGCTCGATAATATTGACCCACTGATCTTTGGATAATTTCTCTAATGACACGATCCCGAAGGATTTCATGCCATAGCCATGATTATAATTATTTTATTTCTCTATGTATTTGCTGCACTGTCCTGGCATATACTGTTAGGGTTTCTTTGGCTCAGACTCGTGTTGCAAAATAAATGGCAATCGGCTGAAGTTTATGTTACCGCTGTGGACATATTAGGATCAGTAAATACACTGTAAATAGGCCGTGATTATGTGTCCACAGCCTGCCGCGTGCAAGACTTGTTAGAAAGTGTTTTTTGATCACGGATGTAAGTATCTATTAAAGATTCAAGAATGAAAATGCAATCATGTGCAGGAGTAATAAGCTCCTATCACGTTCCTATACTGGAATCACGACTTCTTACAGTTAGTTTTAGCTCCTTAGTTTATTCTGTTGTTGAGTAGTGTTTTGGAGCTAGACAAAACTTCCGTTATCTTCAGTATCACGGCATTACGATCACTGCATCTAATAGTATATCCTCTGTACGCAAAGAACAGCTTCAATTCACTTGTAGAGTTGCACCAATGTATCTCGAATTCATTGAGACATACACAAGACTAAACTACGTTTCTTTTGTACAACAAGCGTGTAATTCTCGTGAAGTAATGTTGTGCTCCATGCGTTCCATAATAATGCAGTAATTCCATAATAATGGAGATCAAAGTGCCCTTTGGGCTATCTCCTGTAAGTTTTTCCCATCATGCAGTGCTGTCATATTATGTCCGAATAATGTTTTTAGGCTAGACTGTGTGATTTCTTGAGTCAAATTTCTCTTTTATCAATTTTTTGGACGTCATTGAAAATGGTGATGCTCTCCTCTTGTCTTGTTTCTGGAGCAAGTGTTGGTAGTTTTAACTCGTCTGGATTTCCACCTGGTTTACTATGCACCACCACTTATAAAATAATGGCATTCTCGTCATTTTTAACAGAGTGAAACACATGAACATGGTAACAAAATCTCGATTTGTTGTCTGTTCAGAGATTGAACAAGTTTTCTATAACTATTAATCATTCATACAATTAATTACTAGCTTTTAATTGTCATTTGCTGCAGGAAAAATGCTATCATCTGTTTAAAGATGGTGGCTCTTAGGGAAGTGGTCATAACAAGTGTACTCGACGAGAACCCACCCTGTATAGGGGTAGGGGGTTACACAAGATACCACCTATCTAATGAGTCTAATGGACACATTTTTTTTTTATTCTGTCTGCATAAAGCTTGCATTGCTAGTAAAATGGCACAGGAATATTTTTATCTTTCTCTCAGTTTTTACTCCTGATAGAATGGGGCTATACGAACAAGACACCATCTTTTTAGGGCGAGAGGGGGTACATAAAGAGACCACCAGTCTTTTTGTTAAATGGTGGTTCCTGTCCGAAAGATCATTTCCGATAGCTATTTCTATCTGAATCTGGGTTGTTTTAATTATGTGTAACAATATCTTCAACAAAAATAATTTATTGTCGAAATATTAAATTGACATTGTAGAATTTTTTAAGCTAATAATTTTAAGTCATTAATTTAAGTCATCAATAAATGTCAGTGTTATATACAAGCTATGTGATCTTTTCTTTTGTGATACTTTATGGTCCCGGAGCAAACGTTATCCTTTAGTTTCCATTCCAGCTTAATTCAATACCTTTCTATGCATACATGTGCATCTCATCGTAAATAAACTTTAGCAATTCTTGTGGGATATGCCAACGGAGGGCAGGCAGGAAAATTTAGCCATCTGCCGACATAGTTCGCAGGGAATTAATGTTTCAGTTTTAGTTTTTGGGTGCAAACATAAAGCGTAACGCATTTCGAACAAGCTCGATTTATTTTAAATAATTCGTTATAAAAGTTATAGTGTAAAACCCGTTCTTTATCGCCTACAGCTTAGAAAATACATTGAAGTGTTTATTTCGAAAATATAAGTGGAAATCATGTACTGTTTTCTTGCAGCAACCCGTTCTCTGCATTAGTCAGCTAACTTCATTTCACTCATTTGCCGCCATGACATTGCATTAACTGACAAATTGAACATGGCTGATATTGCAAATCAGTTTCTTTCTGCCTCTAATGACAGAGAAAATCGCTTTGGAAAATTCGTTTCCAAAGTCTTCCCATACTGAAAAGAATTGACAGAGAATATTCGAGTGACAGTCGAATCTACTTTGAACAAACAACCAAAATGGAGTTACACCCAAGTTTCAGAAAGTGTTTCGTGTACTTTTCATGAGAATTAAACTGAACTCAAAGCTGGCCTTGGAAACTGCTTCTCCGGTCTCAGGAACACTGGAAATAGCATTTCAGGGAGTTTCATTTCAAAAATTTCCCGGGAAGCATGCCCCCGGACCCCCCTAGAAGCTTGCGCCTTCGGCGCTCGGCACAGGAGATTCGCCCCACCAACATTATATTCTGGCGCCGCCCCTGTAATTATAAGATGGTTGGGTTTACTACGATGAGCTGTGAAGGCGACATCAACAGGGGGCTGGTGTAAAGAAAATTGTAGGGGCAGTTACAACACCGCGGCCAGGCTTCATGCTATCAAGCTACTGTTACATCGCATCTGACTTGCTATAGTATTCCTTTCCCTAGTATGGCCTTTCTAGTATTCCTAACACGTATATGCGTCAGGCATTAAAACATATAGACTCGCAAAAAAAATATCATGCAAGCAAATCATGGCAAAAAGAGAAATCCTGCACAGTCTCGAGCGTAGAAAAAAAATATCCTGCACCAAACAATTCCCCCCCCCCCCCCCTCAAAAATCTAATGGTCCGTCCCTAACACGACATTACTCCGGTTATACCCATTAATTCCTTATTCCTTTCTTATTAAATTCCTTAACTGATTAGAATAGCTTTCCCGAGTAGACCTACGAGATATTTGTCCCGTTAGATTACCATTAGGCATATATTAGGGTTTCTTTGGCTCAGAGTCGTGTTGCAAGGTAAATAAGTTTATGTTATCGCTATGAAAATGTTAGGATCAGTAAATTTCTTAGTTCGTGATGCAGTGTTAAAGTCTCCAACGTGCAAGGCTTGTGAAAGAGTGTTTCTTCGTCACGCTGAGATGTATAAGTGTCTAATATCCAAGAACGAAAATGCCAAAGACGACCACGACAGCTCTAGCAACTATGTTTAGCTCATTTCTGTTCTTGATATAACTGTTTGTTAACAACAGTGACATTCATGCAAAAGTTAAGATGAGGGGATGAATACTGAGTAAGTTTACAAGAACTAGATTTCCACCTGAAACAGATTTTGACGATAAGATTGATGATGATCTCATTAATGAGAACAGAGAACAAAGTTGTTAAGAATTTTACTTGAAAGGAGAAATGAAACTTCTTCGCAGAATGAAATCTAAATCATTCATTCAGTTATATTTAATAAAAAAGGATCCTGAAAATTAATTGCAGAGAGCTCTTGATGCTTTATATCCCACGTAGAAATGAGATTTCAGCAAATAAAACATGTTATATTTGAAAGAAAAGAAAGGAGAATGTACTCTTACATAAAGTTATGGGAGATCCTGAAAATAAGGAACGTGATCAGTTAGATACTGTACAGGGAACTATTTGGTTGTTTTAACCCATGTTTAGATAACGATCACGACGGGACCAATCTTTTTTAAAGTAATGTTGGAATTTTTTCTACAGCAAATGATAATGAAAAGCTAGTAATTAATCGTATGGATGATAACAGTTATAGAGAACTTGTTCAATCATTGAACTTAACAGAGAACAAATGGCGTTTTTTTACCATATGTTACTCTCTGTTAAAAACGACGAGAATCAATTGACACTTTAAGTAGTGGCGTGGGTTTAGGGAAGGCAACAGTAACACAATGTTTGTATGAAGCTCTTGATAATAAACCAGGTGAAAATCCAGACGAGTTGAAAGTACTGAAACTTTCTCCAGATACAAGACAAGAGGACTGCATAACCATTACCAATAACATGGAAACTTACTTGTCGAAACAGAAATTGAACTCAAGAAACCACGCACTCTAACCTAAATGTCCAATTGCAACATCAAAAACAATATTCAGACATAATCTGACAGCATTGCATGATGGGGAAAAACTTACTGGAGATAGCCCAAAGGGCACTTTGATTATTCCTCTGTATCCAAAACACAAAAAAGAAAATTAAATGAAAAAGTGATCGCTTTAAGGTTATTTTCGCCCGAGAAACATTCACTAGCGCCAGCGAAACTCGCAAGACACGTGCATTGTTTACATCTTCTCCGACGGCGGTGAATTTTCAGTTGGCTGCTTCACGAAATAAAAATTCATGAAAGGCAAAAATCTAGCCTGCGTAGCAAGCGTTCCCGTACGAACGAATTTTTCCGCATTCTGGCCGCGCGAAAATTGGGGCGAGAGCAAAAAATCGGAGGACGGGGGTGGGAGTGGGAAGATGAGGGAACGCTTGCAGGCAAACCCCACGATTTTGAAGAACCCGTTGGCCCAACAACGGAGCGTCTGATTGGAGCGGCGTGGTAGCCTTGATTGACATTGAATTGGCGTTGAATTCCGGCAAGCTCCAAGTGGCGTGTCGTTTGTGGGAAGATCTATTTGCATTTGTCTGATTTGTGGACCGATTCGAGTTTTATTTTGGTCACAGCAAAATATAAGATGAAATGAAGCTGAATGATTAGTGCTCGTACCATAGAAAAGTCAGAAAATAGCGAGGAAAGCGAAGATCGATTTTGAACTAGAAATAATATAACCGTAAACGAAACACAGCAGTACAGTCGCGTTGAGCTAAGTAGCTGTTGTGTTATATTTTATTAGCGGGAATTATTTCACCGGCTCTGTTAACCGGTGGTGGATTCAATAAGTCAAAGCAAGCAAATATACGGATATGTCTCCTAATTTAAGTCGGCATTGTTTTGAAATGGCGAGAAGGTTTATTGATTCCATGAATCTTTTCAACCGTTTACGAAGCGTTTCGTTTTTTAAAGGAAGTAAAATTCTACATCCGGTAATCTGTAATTGGCTAATTTGTTGACAAGCTGTCAATCGGCGAATGAAATCAACCGTGACAAATCGGTGGGCGTTTTTCAAAATCGTGGGGTTTGCAGGCAAGCGTTCCCTCATCTCCCCACTCCCACCCCTGTCCTCCGATTTTTTGCTTCCGCCCCAATTTTCGCGCGGCCAGAATGCGGAAAAATTCGTTCGTACGGGAACGCTTGCTACGCAGGCTAGGAAAAATCCGAAAGAAGTGAAATTAATTGGGATTCCTTGTAGTAGGTGGTTTCAAGTATTTTAAAGCGAAAGAAATATACAAAGTTCTAAAGTTATGTTTTTGCTAACAGTACAGAGCCGATCAGAGAAAAATATAGACTTGAAATAATGGTAGCCTGCAAAGGGATGGACAATTTAATATTTGTCGGCGGGGGGGGGGGGCAATTTTTCTGATAATGATTTTGTGTTCCGTCTTGATGTTGTACAATAATTTTTTTTTTCGGGATTGTTCCATACCCTTTTTCCTTTAGCTTGCTGTGCATTCCTTTTTTTTCTTTGCTTTTGCTGTCCAGGAATTTTTTTTTTTGGTAATTGCCCAACTCCCCCCCCCCCCCCCCCCCCCCCCGCCTCCCCGTTCTTAACAATAAAATAGTCCGTCCCTAAGGAGTGCTTGAAACAGGCTGTGGAATGAAAATAAACTGATGTGGACTGGACTCTGCATATTAATAGATTCTAGATTGTATATTGTGGAATGCTAATATGAAACTGTAAAATAATAACCGGCTGGAAACTGAGACCAAACGAGCCAGTTTCGAAGCCCATCGGGCTCCTTGTTGCTAACAGAAAAATGCTTTTTTCCAAATAAAATGTTTTAATCAAATTGTAAACAGAAATTCTCCTTACTAAACAATTTGAATATTATTTCTTATTGAACTATTTTACAAAAAAATGCCATAAACTCAAGATATGCAATGTATATTTCACTCACTGGTCTTTCACAAATAATGCTAACATCGTGTAAATGTTGTATATTTGTGAAATAATTTCCACCTGTGTAATCTATAGTTTTGGTCATACTTGAAAGAGAAAGTACATGATGAGACCATGCATACAGTATAAAAGCTGAAAGGGTACCCAGATATAAATGTTATGGTAATGTTTTTTGACGTCTCAAAAGCAAGCAAAAGTATCTGAGGATCGTGATGCATATCAATAAACATCAATCTACAGTATCCTCGATATCAGTCAAGCCTAAAGAAGTTCTAATGGTAAAGCACCCGGATCCATATCATTTTCTTGGGAGTATAATTAAGTCTTAAGGATTTCCCTTATCTCGCTTACATCTTTAACAGGCATTCAAACATTGGGAGAGTTTATCCTAATTGTTTTATAGGGTAAGTTTTCTTATGTAAGACAATTTCGGTCAGTTGTAAACTGTTCATAGTACCGTGAAATTTGGCCATCTCAATCTGAACCCATTGTCATGTTGCTGGTGTAAAGGCTGATCGGCTGTTCTCCATCCGTTTGAAAGATATTCGTCACGAGTATTTTTGCTGATCTTGTAATTCTTGCCGCTGCTCGTTGCGTCTAGCTAACAAAATAATTTTGTCCAACAACTTCGGTGTTGCCTCTCCTGATCGGTTTCGTTCAGATTTCTCACGGCGGAATTTTGTCGAAGCGTTTGTAATCGCTGATTTCGTTCCTGTTCATTCTCATTACTCTTTCGATGTGCCTGGGCTGTTCGAAGGGTTGTTCCGAAAACTAAGACCCCGAAAACTAAGACCTAAGACCTAAGACCCCGAAAACTAAGACCCCCCGTCTTTTCATTGATTTTCACTTTTCCGGTGGGTCTTAGTTTTCGTAATTACGCAAGCTCATTACGAAAACTAAGACCTCATTTCATTTTTCTTGTTTATCAATTTTATTTTATTTTAATAAATAGAATATGTTGAAATGTAAAAAGCGAATAATACACAGCAATTAACACCCCGTCTTTTCATTGATTTATCACTTTTCCAGTGGGTCTTGAACTACGTGCTCGTTGCCCAGGAATGTCTGTGTCTACTACCCCGCCGAGCCTATTCTAAAAATAGCTCAGTGGCTGCGAGGAAATTTAAGAATCGCCTGTCACTGAGTGGGTACTATTAAAAAAACATTCGCTATTAGATAAGATGCATTGTGTACTATTTCTCACGGGCGAATCTTCGTGGTACTATGTATAGGAAAATGATGTGTACGTGTAGTCTCAAACGCCACATGTTTATCTACATCCGTACCGCCACCGACCGCGGTTCCAATTTTCCTTGGGCACTAACGACTACGGTTGGCTATCAATCTGTTGCTGGTGAAGATAGGTAGGTAGGGAGGTAGGGAGTTAGGGCGAGCGTTTTCTTTTTTCCCACGAGATCTAGTTGAAAATTGTTGAGTGACAGCGTGACACGAAATGTCGGGAAGTGGTGACAAATTATATATTGTTACATACGCTGCAAGCAACTTTAAGTGGGATTCTTTGTCCTAGATAGGGTCCTAAAATAGCAGGTGTTGTCTCAGACCCTCAGCGGCACACCAACACCCAAATATTGGTCAAGTACCCCCCCCCCCCCCCCCCTCCCACCCCGGGGGATTTTACAGGCCTTTTACAACAATTCCCTGAGTTCCAGAAGATTTTCTTGCCCTCTATCATAAATAACTCGGCCGAAGGAGGATTAAAGAGTGAAGGGAACATAAAGAGAGCGCGAGAAAATACTTCGAAACGCAAGGAAAGGTTGTAGAAAATCCCAATTAATCTTAAAGCAACCACGTTCTTCGATCCAACCGGAAAAGCAACAAATCAAGATGATGTATAAACTCTCCCGCTCACATTCAAAAAATTGATAAATAAGAAAAATGAGATGGGGTCTTAGTTTTCGTAATGAGCTTTCGTAATTACGAAAACTAAGACCCACTGGAGAAGTGATAAATCAATGAAAAGATGGGGTGTTAATTGCTGTGTATTATTCGCTTTTTACATTTCAACATATTCTATTTATTAAAATAAAATAAAATTGATAAACAAGAAAAATGAGATGGGGTCTTAGTTTTCGTAATGAGCTTGCGTAATTACGAAAACTAAGACCCACCGGAAAAGTGAAAATCAATGAAAAGACGGGGGGTCTTAGTTTTCGGGGTCTTAGTTTTCGAGGTCTTAGTTTTTGGGGTCTTAGTTTTCGGGGTCTTAGGTCTTAGGTCTTAGTTTCGGGGTCTTAGTTTTCGGAACAACCCTGTTCGAAGTCTTTGTAATTGATGCACGATGTTTTCTTTGCCCGTGGTCTTCTTCTTCTTCGTTTCTCGCGCTGAATTTTAAGTCGCCGTTCTCGCTCCATCCAGCGGAGTTTCGGTGGTAAAATTCTCGGGCGAGGATTTCCAGCCACTTGTTGAATCCAGCGTTGTTGTGCTCGCTATTCTCTCTCATTTGCATCAGAAATTGGTCGTGTTTTCACCGACAGTAAACATTTTTTCACAGACGAAGAATAAACAGCTCCATGAATAAACCTGAGAGTGCGACATTGTCAGCGGTCGAGATTCCTTTTATAGGCATCGACGTCACATTGGATGACGTCAATTGGAGCTTTGGCGCGGTTTTGTTGCTAGGCAACTGCAGGACACCAACGTGATATATATATATAAATGCGACCCGAGATTCCATTTCGCTTGTCCTCCAGCGATCCACGCGTGATCCTCACGCGCGCGACAAATTTATAAACCTCGCTACGCTCGGCGCCTTCGGCCCTCGCTTCGCGAGGAATTATTTATTTAAGGAATTGACGTCATTTCTCCAAGATACACGCTGGATAAATATTTTTACTGACGATTCCGGAGGGAAAACGCTTATGGAACGATTCAAAATTCGCCACATGGTCCGGAAAACCTTCAAAGTGACTCGTGGAAGCATTTTTTCAGGAACTCCACGGTCGAAACTGACATAAATTACATTACTTCCGGTCTTACATCTTACGGACTTACGAACTTACTTACTTACAACCCGATGACGATGTAGCTACTGGTTTTACCATACCAGTAGGCAGTAGCCACAAAAAATAAAAAAAGGGGTTTAAATTTTGAACAATAGACCTTCCCTGCATTCCACTCCAGTGAGCACACAGAATGAAACGAGGTCGAGGCTTGGGTGGACAATTTCATACAAATCACTGTATTTTGTCCACCCCAGCCTCGATTTCGTGCTTTTGTTCACACATAGTTAGTAAAGTGTTAAAATTTGATATGGGCTGTTTTAATGTCCCCAGTCCTTCAAATGATTTACACAGTGCAGTGTTTGGCAACAAGAGAAGAGAAAATCCCTTAACCTTCTGTTACCTGTTACCTTAAGCACACTGTTTCTCATAACTTCTTTTCATTGTCTGTCAGTACTTTAAACTCTTACCAATAAAACTTGTTGTTGTTGTTACAAATTATTATTAATACATGACTTGTGTATTGTTTATTATTTGAAGGGAAAGATGAAAACATTGACAAAATTCAAGCACTGCAGGACAAAATCATGGAAGTGTTGAGACAGGAACCATACATGGGAGAGAAGATACCTGCGAGGTAAATTTGATAAGCATCATTATAAAAAGATATTTCAATGTAATGAGTAGTTTATCAATGCCAAAAACTATGTTGACATAATGTGAAGTGCAAAAAGTAAGACTGAGAACGTACCCACTTAAAGGTCTCTGGTTCAAGCCCATGAGGGTTCACCTGATTTGGCTGGTGCAGTCTTGTGTGACTTCATGTCTATCAAACTTGATCAGTACCATTATAAACCAAGTTTCAGTTTTAGAAAACACACACTGTAGTCTCAAATGTTCAGAGGATGTCATTGGTCAAGGGACATTTAAATGACATTTTAAAAGTCCCGTTGTTACAGTTTTTTATCATGCAGCTGGTGTTACTGTTACAGATTTTGGAAAAGTTAATTTCAGTTTTCAAAATACAAAAATAAGCCATCTTCTCTATAAAAGGCCCTTTAGCTGTATTAAGAGCAGATCCGTGCAAGAATCAAACAAAATCGCAAATCTTCGGCAAAGCTGAAAAAAATCAAATTAGCTCCTCTTTTGCATATAGATAGTCTATAGTAAGTACATGAATGCCATGTAGTTTTTTCCTTGAAATATCTATTTGTTTCCGAGAAAAACGAAGAAAGTCGTTATCATCTCAGGGCTCAATTTGGCAATCCCAAACACATGCAAACAGGGTTGAAATAAGTCATGATTCACTCGACTCGCGTATCAAAACTACTGCGCTAGAAAAAGCTGTCATAGTTCCAATTTGTTGTATAACTTGTCATAGTCTAAACACCATGATTTCATAAAAATTGGATTAATCTAAGTATTCAAGGGAAGCAAAAAGCTTATGGCTCTCCCGTGCTCCGTAAAACGGAAGACGAAAAACAACAATAATTTTGAGCATGTGCCTTTGTTCAGAATTTCGTAATATTACGAATGACAATACTAGAATTGACGATCTTTTAAAATATGTAAAGTTTGGTCTGGGGAAATGAATTTGAGATTTTTAAGAATTTGTTGAAAATCGTGAACGAAAGACATAAAATCACGCCACCTTGTGTATGCGTGACCAACAACAAAAACACTTAGAACGTTTTTCCTTGAGAAATCTTGGCAATTAAACTCTGACGCCAAAAAACAATGGAAATATACAAACCTTCACTTGGATATGACATTCTTGAATGTCCAAAATGTTTCGTTTTGCCGTCTGTTCAATTTCATTCGTGAAGTTGATCACGAACAGTGTAGATCAGTGAAGCCCGTAGCCACGATCAAAACCGCTTTACTTTTCGCTGAATTCTTCGTAGCTCACTTTGCACTTTCGTACTCTTTATGCTGTTGATACAATTTTTTCTGGTGGAAACTGTAAAAGGGCTCACAATAAAGCGAACTAGTCCAAGCATGTGTTCCCAGTTTTCCATCTTTGCATAACCGTGAACCAATTTGAGACCATATGCAAATTACGTCTTAAATTTGCATATCAGGCTGAGCAAGCGTTCGTGACAGTCACGGTTGGTACACAGGGTGGATATTAAGGTATTCTCAGTGGCCAAAATTCCATATTTTTTTGAAGTTTGATGAGTGTTGTTCGAAAGTCTTCAATAGACCAATTCCGATATATTAAAATTCATACTTGGCTCCGAGGCTTAGAGGAATAAAACAAAAGAAATAAATTATTCATACCTGAACCTCGATGTGATTTCTTTTGTTTTATTCCCCTAAGCCTCGGAGCCAAGTATGAATTTTAATATATCGGAATTGGTCTATTAATACAGTTCAAAACAGGAAAGAGATCTCGTGGGTTTTAAAATACATTATTGACAGAAAACCAATATTTATTACATGGGTGGGGTTGGGTTGGGGTGGATCTTGTCGGCCTGGATTTCACATGTTAAGCTACACAAATAATCTTTCAAACAAGAACGCAGGTACAAAGATTGAGAAATTTTGATCCATTTACTTGTCATTGTTTTTATTTTTAGAGTTTTATAAAGTCTTCTACTTTCGCTTCTGGTTTCTGATTGGACTGCTATGGTAAAACAACAACAAAGACAGGCCAGCCCTAGTTTCATTTCTAGAGTGTGACAATTGACAATGCTTTAGTTGTGAGAGGAACATTCCTCCTTCATTGTCCCGCTTTTAATAAGAAATATTTCGGTTAATCTTCTCTTTAGCCGATACATACATGGCTCGTGCTTTCCGCTCATTCCTTGCTCTGGTATTACCTTTTTCTGTTTTTTAAGGGGGAGGTCGGGCCAACAAGAAATCAATTCCTGCGAAAAATTGCAGACGAAAAAAAAATAAACACAATAAAATGAAGTTAAAAACACATTGAAAACTAGCGGAAAAGAATCAATGCAAGGCACGTTTCATGCACAGAATTAAGAAATATAATTGATCAACTAATCAATTAATTAAAGCCAATATAATGAAAAGAAAATAAACTGATGTGATATTTTTTTGGTGTATATTGTAGGAGAGCTATTAGGCATTTAACTCTAAAACACCCTTATGGACTACTGGTCCTAGAAAGAAAATTAGGAAACCATGGAACAAAGAATCTTCCGCGTTCTGAATTATTAGGGGTTTTTACAACAACAACAAACAACAACAGTTTTATTTGAAACCTTCCAATTACTACAGTACCTCTCATCTATCATACATACATAATTTCATTCCACTTTAAGCGAATGCTACGTCGCTTGTACAATATATGATAGTCCAATACACCCTCTGGTGTCGTATTCAGGGCCCCTGCACCCCATTGGGAGAGATGGGGCAGAAAACGTTTGGGAAAGTTCTGCTTTCTCTAGTTCAGGTACTGCAGTCGCACAGTGTTCAGACCTTATCCACCCATGTATCAACCGTGACTGTCACGAACGCTTGCTCAGCCTGATATGCAAATTTCAGACGTAATTTGCATTTTGTCTCAAAACGGTTCACGGTTACGCAAGGATGGAAAACTGGGAACACATGCTTGAACTAGTTCGCTTTATTGTCAGCCCTTTTACAGTTTCCGCCAGAACTCTGTTAAAAAAATTGTATCAACAGTATAAAGAGTACGAAAGTGCAAAGTGAGCTACGAAGAATTCAGCGAAAAGTTTGTAAAAGCGTTTTTGATCGTGGCTACGGACTTCACTGTTCATGATAAACTTCACGAATGAAATTGAACAGACGTCAAAACGAAACACTATGGACATTCAAGAATGTCATATCCAAGTTAAGGTTTGTATATTTTCATTGTTTTTTTGTTTTTTTGGCGTCAGAGTTGCCAAGATTTCTCAAGGAAAAACGTTTTTGTTTTTGTTGTTGGTCACGCACACACAAGATGGCGTGATTTTACGTCTTTCGTTCACGATTTTCAACAAATTCTTAAAAATCCCAAATTCATTTCCCCAAACTAAACTTTGCATATTTTGAAAGATCGTCAACTCTAGTATTGTCATTCGTAATATTACGAAATTCTGAACAAAGGCACATGCTCAAAATCATCGCTGTTTTTCGCCTACCGTTTTACGGAGAACGGGAGAGCCATAAGCTTTTGACTTCATTTGAATACTTAGATTAAACTAATTTTTATGAAATCATGGTATTTAGACTGTGACAAGTTGTACAACAAATCGGAGCTATGACAGCTTTTTCTACCGCAGTAGTTTTGATACGCGAGTCGAGTGAATCATGACTTATTTTAAGCCTGTTTGGTGTCGCCAAATCGAACCCCGGGCTGAAAACTAATGTTTTCGTTTTCCCAGAAACAAATAAGTTTTTCAAGAAAAAAACTACGCAGCAATTGTATACTTACTAAAGGCTACCTGTATGCAAAAGAAGAGCGAATTTTAGTTTTTTAACTTTGCCGTGTAATGTTTGATTTTTGCACGGATTTGCTCTTAAGACACTCGGTCTTGAGACCTGAATTGACATAAAGCCCTCTTGGGACAGAAAAAAAATATTAACATTAACTGATATTTTCGGACGTACTGTAACAAAAAATATTTTATATTCTCCTTGTCTAAGTGGCCAGGGAGATATATTTTTGAAGGGCCATACTTTTTGTCTGCTGGAAACAGTGAGCACTTTTTAAACGCAACTACATGTGTTTTCACAATTTGTGGCTTAATTTGGTATAATGTGCATGTTTGTGTGTATTAGCATTTGATGCAGATTTTCACATAGCTGCTTTGCAAGAGAAACAGGAAACAACATGATCTTAAAGAATGTTTCCTCCATGTAATACAGTACCTCAAATCAAGAAAGTCTTTATTCTAAGGCTAAAAAAGTTTGGTGGACTTGTACATGTACACTGGTTTGACACAAACACCAGAAAAATGTTCTTGCAGATAAGTTGCACCCTACCTGCCATTTTTCAGAACTCAAATAATAATTATACACGTCTACCAATCCTCTCACTTACTCACCCTCCCTCAATCTCAAATTAGTGTAAAACAAAGGGCTTCCTAAAAAGGAAATATTAAAAAAGTACTCCAGGTGATAATTAATAAAGAGCAGAACATTCCAACT
The DNA here is from genome assembly GCA_024195265.1 of Dendrophyllia cribrosa. Lineage (NCBI taxonomy): Eukaryota > Metazoa > Cnidaria > Anthozoa > Scleractinia > Dendrophylliidae > Dendrophyllia > Dendrophyllia cribrosa. Next base: position 28,316,617 of record JAJLRJ010000011.1, on the reverse strand, counting down.
GTGAAATATGACACATTAAAGAGGTTTTTACTTCAAGGTGAAGACAGTGAGTTTGTGTAATACAGTACTATGTACTTATTGACTAATTGGGAGGGCCGGATGGGAAAATATTTGGCTCGAGGTTACGGCGTACGGAGCCGCCAAGCGCCATGACCGACAGCCAAATATTTTCCCATCCGGCTCGACCTAACTTAGTCAATAAGTATTTTATCATATGACCAACTTGGAGACAACATTACCTGAAATTTTAACGCGCGAGGCTGTCCCCTTTTGTAGTAGGGCCGTACGGCTTTTTCCGGCCCCGCTCGCACAAATGCGTACGGCCCTCATACGGGACTTTCATCAATGGTTTTGCAAAGAAAAGGTTCGCAGGGCCGTACGGGTCATGATAAATGCATATATGCACTATTTGTTGTACGTTTTTTTGTATCAACAAAAGCCTTTGTCACTGTAAAGTAAAGAACTATATGTACACATGTATAATGTTCCAATATTAATTAAAGTAAAAGTTGACAAACAATGTTTTATTTGTAATTTTCCAGGCTGATTTCTTCCTTTCTGAACATAGTTTTGAAAACATAGAATAATGCATCCCCTGTTGTCAGCCACCTACAGTGTATAAAAATTATATTGTTCATGCGCTGCTTATTTGATCAGTTTATGTCATATTCAGTAGTAGTTTGAAGCATTTACCATAATACTGATGTACACTGTATGTAGCATGACGTTTTTGCGGGATCTTAGTTTTGCAACTTTGCCCTCGCTCCACAAAAAAGATCCTGCAGATTAAAACTCTTGCAAAATAATTCTCTGCAAAAATTCACTCACTTCTGTCAAATAACTGACTGCGGTAAAGGTGAAACCCTGGTTTAAAAGATATGTCACCATCTTTACTAAACAACCTTTTATTATTTAATGAACTTTGCCTAAAAGAAAACCCCTCTTGGTTTGGATTGTGCACATACTTATGTGCAGTGAGTGATGCACAATGCAATACTAGTGAAGTACCTTAGGTAAAAAGCAATGCACTTTTAGGTGATAGAAGTTTTTGTTTTTGTAAACTAGGTGGCTCAACTTTGAGAAGATCATTGATGCTTTGCTATCCAAGCAAATTTTTCATATGAATGTGAAGCAACTTCAAACCTATGCCAAGGATAAGTGCTTTATCACTGACAAGGAAGAGTTTATCACCATGGTGAATTTCTATCATGACCTGGGGATAATTATTAAGCACCGCAGCACAGTCATTCTGAAGGCTCAGTGGCTGATAGACTTGTTTAAGCAGTTGATCACCATTCCACATTTTAACAAAGCGGTAAGAAATACAATCATGTTTTTTGATTTAGATCGAAGGTTATTTTTTTCTCTTTTCAACTTTATACAGTCATATACATGTAACGTCAAATTACCACTAAAAGGCACCTTCCTGTAGATGCCTCCTTTAAGTGCACTATTTTAAAACAACTTACTGATTAGTCATGGCCCATCCTCAGAGAACAAGGGCAGGTAATTAGGGCAGGAAGAGATGAAAAGGGCAAAATTAATGAGAGTGAAGTTTCAAACACTTTTGCCTCTGCCTCAATTGTCTGTCCCTGCAGGGTCTTCAAGGATTGGCACAGGTCTGTCCATTTATATTTCTTTAACCCTTAACCCCATAACTCCTAAGCATGCAAAATGTTGAAAAAAACAAACAAACAAACAAATAGTACCATGCAAAAGTACTGCTGAAGTCAGGTTCTATTTGAATGGTTGTGCACCATAGGATTTTGTCCACAGACTCAAAAGAATTTATGAATCTTTAATTTTACCTCGGGTTACATATTATTGTCATATAGTTTGGCATCATTGTTGCTCGTCAGATCATTGTCGCTCGTCAAATGTGCAAATTTTTACTTCCTCATTCTCTCCTTTCCTTTCCTTTTCCGGTTGAACTTTATTGGAACGGTTGGATTTCATTGCAAACATCAAGTGACACATTGGACTCTCAGAGAAGAAGCAAAATAAATAAATAAAGGGTGTTAGGATTTTGTGGAATTTTTCTTTCATGGAACACGGCAAGTCTTTTCATGTATGACTCATCAATCTATGTCAAATTCATTTGAAGTGCATCTAGTAAAAAGAGCGCTGCAAGAAGTCAAATATCTTCATGTTTTGACAAAATACAGATTTGTATTGTTTACAAAAACAGACCCGCTTGGTTTGGACTTAGATTTGTAAATTTGGACTTGGAATTTTTCTTCCGCAAAGTGAATACCTCATTTCACAAAGTACAAATTTTTAATTTCACAAAGTACATATTATTTTCCATTTTGCAAAGTACAGATTTCTCATTTTGCAAAGTACAGATTTCCCATTTCGTTTAATTCCATTTTGTTTCGTCCCATTTCGTTTCGCAAAGTACAGTAAGCCATTCTGCTCACTATTGTGTAAGGCTTGCGCATATTCTCGTAACGCACGAACGTGAGCGTTGTGTCTATAAATTGTAAAATTTAGCCTGAAGAAACACCGAAGACGAATGAATTCGAAGCCAAAGAAAAGAATCTGTAAACAAGTGGCCATCTTGGTTATCCTAAGTAAGCAGGCTAAATAAAAACGTGCTCAAGAAATTTGCACGGACGGAAAATGGGCAAGTTTATGAGTAAAAAAAACCCCAGAAATTCGCAGAAACAAGGTTAGTTTATGAAGTCCAGAGATGCTTGGAAAACTTAGAACTCAGTGAAAAACGAGACAAATTTCTCCTGGTAAACTGAATTCGTCCCGTCGGACAAGTGTTTTTGGAAATCCACTCGTCTGAGATCAAGAAGTACTTGTCTCAGATGAGCGGACGAGTGGCAGTTTTTTGCCCTGCATCAGTATCCATAAGATGCGCATCCCGCCTTTCTCGCGTGGGGTGATTTTCACGGCGCTCGCATTTTGCTCGCTTTACTATCCCTGAGGAAAAAGGAGGGACTACTCGTAGTCTAGTGCAATATATTATCCTGTAAGAAGTCAGATCTTCTTTTTATTTATCGCTCAGGAACGTGAAGTTGCCAAGCACTGGAAGGAACTGGAAGATACTGGTGTCCTCAACATGGAACTCGTGGCTCATGTGTTTTCAAAATTTCTTCTGCAAGGTGTTGTCAGGGATGATATTTTGAACATGATGGAGCAGTTTGGCTTGATTGCAAAGTTTTCACCTTCTACAACTAATGTAAAGTATTTTGTACCAGCACAGCTTAAAGCATCACCTGATTCTGTTTGTGCCGTGGAGCCCTCAAGCTCAGATCCTTGTCCATTGTATGTCTACTTTGCCAGTGGGTTTGTCCCCCATGGCCTTTTTACACAACTTGTCTCTTATTTCATTCGTTGGTGTTCTGAAGCTGGACCAACTCAGTCCCCTACACTGTACCGAAATGGAGCATGGTTCGTTATTGGGAGGCAAGTTCTCCATGATTTTATTCTTACGTGCAAAAAGCAATTTATCAAGGTTGTCCTGAAGCAAAGAAGTCAAAGTCAGTCGGTCTTGGGGGACAAATCAACTGATCATGAGGTGGCAGTACAGGTGCGGGAATTTGTGGATGGAACATTGCAATCTTTGTCGCAAGATCTTCCCTACCTACGTGAGTTGCAGTACAGGTTTCATGTTGAATGTCCGTATTGTGGTCTGGAAAGTAAAAAATGCACAAACCACAGTGAAGTTTCATGTGCTCATGAGGACTGCCCACATCTCCTGGAGATAACACAAGGCAGTCCACTGATATGCAAAAAGAAACCTTGCGGTGAAGTACTCAAAGTTGATGGACTGGAGAAATGGTTTTCACAGAGAACAAGCCAGGTACATAATAAAATTCAATTTCTAGTATTGCAGTATGTTAATGACCTGAAAAATCAATATAACCTGGAAGGGAAAATTATGTCATTAATGGGTTTACTGCCTTAAATCTCTGTTTAAATAAGAAGCTGTAACTTTAACTGTACATGTGCATTAGATTATTAATAGGCTGTACTGTTGCCTGATCGAATCAGAATTTGTAAATGTTGGGTTTTGTGGAGGGAGGAAAGCCAGGGGTAAGTACCTGAAGAAAACACTCTTGCAAGGACGAGAACTAACAACAAACTAAACCCATATTTTGGCTGTCACCTCTGGGAATCAAACCCGGGCCACACCGGTGGGAGGCGAGTGCTCTCACCACTGTGCCATCCCTGCTCCCCGTGTATAACACAATGGTCACAAAAAGTGTATTGTTCAAGGTATTGTTTACAGTTGGATAGTTTTATTTAGCATCTTGTCCTTCTTACTACACACTCAGTAGAGTTGCATGAAACCCAGAAACTCGAACTTTGTGCCATGAATTTGAACTGATGCAGTTTTCCCTGCTTCACTTCATGACTTTAAAAGGGACACTGTCCCGCCTAAAGAAGAAACTTTTTCTTGCTTATTTCCCTGTCATATTGCCAAATGCCACCAAATATACAATTCTATTGAATAAAAAGATTTTTATAAAGCAAAACAGAAGTATTAGTTTGGACAAAAAGTGCAAGATTGCAAGGATGGAAGCAAATTACAGTTCATCAATTGAAAAAAATTGGATTTTAAGACAGACTGTCAAGAAATCAAACTTGCCATTCTTGCATTTTTGCTTTCTGACTACTAGTACTTGTTAGAATCTCATGAATAACTTGAATCCCAAGAACTCAAATCGTTCAAGAAATCAATCCAGGAGAACTCTTCTTACTTAATATTATTATATGATAATTAATATAAAACAAAGGAGCTTGAAAATTGAACCAAGAATAAAATTGAACTGTTCCATTATGCAATTTTGGTTCCCTTACAGGAATTATGTCCTTCCACCTCACTTGACGCAGTACAAAGTTGCCCAGGGCATTCTGATGGAACATTGAAAGTTGTTCTCCTGGCAAACGAGTGGGGATCGTCCAAGGGTGGCTTGTCAACCATTAACAGAACACTTGCCATACTCTTGGCAAAATACTCTAAAGTACAAATAACTCTTCTTGTGCCTGAATTTGAATGTAGTGAAGAGGACAAGAGAACTGCTCAAAGTCACAACATTTCTGTCAGAGAAGCACAGCGTCGCCCTGGCTTCAGTGATCCCCTTGACTGGTTGAGCCTTCCACCAAGAGACCTTACCATTGACATTGTCATAGGTCATGGTGCAAAGCTTGGTAAACAAGCCCAAGTTATCAGAGAGTACCAAAGTTGCAAGTGGGTTCAGGTGGTTCATACATCACCTGAAGAACTGGCTATGTACAAGAACTACCCTAGGGCAATTGCCAAAGGTGAAGAGAAGAACAGAGCTGAAGTCGACCTGTGCAAACTTGCAGATCTTGTTGTGGCAGTTGGGCCCAAGTTGGCACAAGCTTTCTCATCCTTCATGCGTTCTTCTCATCAAGATGTGTTTCAGCTTACACCTGGCGCTTTTGCAGACTTCGCAGACGTAAGACACTCTGAACAGGAGACTGCCAAAACGTTTAAGGTGTTAATCTTTGGCCGTGGTGATTCTGAAGACCTTAGCCTCAAAGGATATGACATTGCTGCCAGTGCAATAGTTGAATTGAAAGACAGTTCTTACTGTCTGATCTTTGTGGGTGCACCTGATGGAAAGCAAGACGAAGTCGCAGAAACGTTACTCAAGACTGGCATTTCAAAAAACCAGCTGATTGTCAGATCATATGTACAAAACAAGGAAAGATTGAAAGAGTTGTTTTGTGAAGTTGATGTCGCCATCATGCCATCAAGAACAGAGGGGTTTGGCCTGACAGCACTGGAAGCCATGTCAGCTGGTCTTTCCATTCTGGTGAGCGGGAACTCTGGGTTTGGAGAAGCACTGCGTAGTCTTCCATTTGGCATGTCGTCTGTCATTGAATCTGAAGACCCCAAAGAATGGGCAAAGGCAATCACTGGTATTCGTCAGAAATCTAGAACACAGCAGCTTCAAGAGATCCAAACACTGCGAAGAAGCTATGAAGAAAAGTTCAGCTGGGAAAGGCAATGCAAATCCCTTGTTGACAGGATGTGGAAGATGGTTTATGGTAAGAAATCAAACTTAACTAAAAAAATAATGATTTCTTTGCATGCTTGGCGTGTTCATTCATCATCACAATCATGTTTTATATATATTTTTAACCCTCCTGAAAGAAATTATGATCTCTCATGTGGATTGTTAAGTGTTGTGTTAATAAGTGAGTTTAAAAAAATGACAGGTTTTTTGTGTTTAAGTCATTCCATATTTAATGTAATGTAGGTGTTTCTAAGTGAATAATTAATGAAAATGTATGTTTGAATCTTATATAACCCTTATAAGTATTGTGCACATTACTTATCAAAAGCTTCTTGTTTTTTTCTCATATATAGGTGTAGAAAAAAACACCAAACACAAGTCACCTATCAAGAGTTGTACTGGAGATGATGCAGCTGGGCAGACAGCGAGTGATGCCCACCTTCCGCAGGGTAAAGATCCAACCTCGTTCCCAGGGTCTCTCTTCTTCTCCTCTTCTCTAGGGAGCGGGAAGAAGAGGGACCCTGGGAACGAGGTTGGATAAAGATCTTCAAAATAATGTTTTTATTGCTTATTTCTCAACCTCATTAATAATGCATTATGTTTGAACAAAGCTCACTTAAACGTGATGGTTTGGAATCCCGGTCTTAATTAGCATGGATTTTGGTGATTTCATTCCTTTATTTTCTCTCTCATATGCAATTATAATCTGTCATGACAATGACATAGTTAACAAAAAGGAGACAGGCTTTTTAGTTGGAGCTGACATTCCATTATAACACAATGTAGTTGTGACAAATCTTGTGAATTCAAGCATTATTATTGTCATGTTCTTTTCTTTTAAATGTAGGTGTGGAAAGAGTCCCAGGACAGAAAACTGCAGTGAACAATTGTGAAGAGGATGCTACAAGAAGGCAGATGACTCATGGTATACATGTGTAATTGCATGATTTGGCAATAAATCCAACCTCAAATTATTCTTCATATTTTTAGCAGAAAGTGAGCTAATTTTTTACTGTGAACCATGGTAATAAAAAAGAAATAAGCTCTCATGTGCAATCATCTGTCATTCTTATGACTGGAGTTTTTGTTCTTCTGGCTTTGAATGGGGGAGTTGATAAAAAAGAGAGACTTTTTTTGAAGTCATTCCCTTATAATACAATGTAGTTGTGACAAATCGTGAATGACGTCCATTGTTATCTAGGTGTAGAAAGAGCCCCAGGTCATGAAATGCCAGTGAACAATTGTGAAGAAGATGCTACCATTGGGCAGACAACTCATGGTATGTGTGTAATTGCATGATTTTCCAATGAATCCAAATCTCCTATTAATTTTGACAGAAAGTGAGATCCTTTTGTACTGTGAATCATGGTGATATAAAAAAAAATAAGCTCTCATGTGCAATCATTTGTCATTCTTATGACAGAGTTTTTTAGTCTTCTTTTAGGTTTTGATGGGAGAGTTGATTAAAAATAGACAGACTTTTTAGGTTGAAGTAATTCCATTATACATGTAATGCAATGTTATTGTGACAATTAAATCTCATGTATTCAACCATTAACTGTTATGTTCTTTTCTTTAATATCTAGGTGTAGAAAGAGACCCAGGGCCTGAAGCTCCAGTGAACAACAATTGTGAAGAAGATGCTACAATTTGGCAGATGACTCATGGTATGTGTGTAATTGTATCAATGATTTGCCAATAAATCCAAACCTCCTATTGAAACAGAAAGTGAGCTCATTTTGTCATCGTTTGCCATTGTTTCAATTTGTGTAATTAAAAAAGAAATTGTCTAAGGTGACTGAATCGTCGAGGAGCTGAACTTGTAGAGACGGCTGTCAAGTTTAAATAGAGAAAGAAAAATTAACCATTGCGTGTTCACGTTCTCTACAAAACCTGTAATTTGAATTATTGAACATTTGACATTGCTGTTTTGCAGGGAACAGCAAGAAATGTACCAAAAATGTAAAACACATATGCAGAGGCATTGTTATTGCGCATTTCAGCTATTTTTATATGCTGTTCTCGCTGCCGTTGCCATCATCGTTACTTTAAGAGGCTTAATGTCAAGGTGGCCTTGTGCTAGAATTAAACCTGAGCATCTTGTTTCAAACACAAAATGCTCTAACTTAAAACACAAAGAACAAGAATGATATCAAAAGTGAATTCTTGTAGAAAAAATAAACTGTAATCATTTTTTAGCAATTTCCAAAACACATTGAACAAACTTGAAAATATTGGCGCAATTTTTTCAAGTTGCATGTCTCATTTCCATCTTGGCCATCTGTAGTCAGAGACACTTGATTTCAATTAACTCGTAAAGAAATTTTAAACAAAACTTTGCCATTGTTGATAGGTTTTCATTGATGCAAAGACCTGATCTTGTGGCTTTTTAACCCTTTAACCCTTAATATCAAAATTCAAATTTTCATTTCTAGTCCTATACATTTCCTATAGAAGTAGTGGGGAGAAATTGTTTGGATATCAAGAACTCATCTTGTGTGATCATGTCCTTAATTCTCATGACCTTTTTTAATTGATAAGGCATTAATATTACAAGGAGAAATTTGATGCTGATCACCCTTAGGGCTTAAAGGGTTAAAGTAACACTAAAAATGGCGACAGAGCCCTTTTAAACACAGAAAGCACTCTCATCTTCACAGAGAGTTAAAGAGAATAATGTTGTTTCTCTTTCAATATCAGGTGGGTTTTTCAATGTTCTTCAACAAATGAAACAGCTGCACAATGCATGCGAAGGCACCTGGAGAAACACTAATCTATCGGAGGCGTTGAACAACATTGCTTCCGACAGAGGCCTAGTTGTTTCTGACAATCAAGGAGGGGGAAACTGCATATTTCTTGCGCTGTCAGAACAGCTAGGCCTTGTTAAAGGAATTCAAATAACCCATCATGAGCTGAGACATCAAGTGGTTAATTACTTGGAAAACAACCCCAAGCTGGTTAGTTCAAGTGTTGGCAGATGTCTTAATTTTAGTGCTTTGGTATTTTTTACACCAGTTGCACCACAGGCCACCCAAGGTTGTACATGGCTGTTAACCCTTTAACTTCCAAGAGTGCCACAAATCAAAATAACATGAAAAATACCAAGTTTCATTTTGTAAAATTTTGAGAAACGATGGTATTATGCAAAAGTACTGCTGAAGAGGTTTCATTTGAATGGTCACACCATGGGATTTCATCAACAGACTTTAAAGTTAGAACTACAACACTTTATGTCTCCATAACTGACTCTGGGAGTGAAAGGGTTAAAGTACTGTGCATAATTCTTTTCACCATACAGCTTGATTTTAATGCTACATGTTTCATGCAATGTTAGAAAGCTCTTTAATTTTAGCAATTCAAAATCTTGGCAATCATTCCTTGAATTTGGCAGGGACCTTCAAAGTCAATGAATTCTTTGAGTAACACTCAAAAAACCTTTGGAATTTGTGCTTCATTGGTGTTAATTACACCAGTTGTACAAGGCAATACAGCAGTGTACATGTTGTGACGAATTTTCGTTTCATCATACAGCTTGCTTTTAACACAGTGTATTTCATACAATGTTGGAATGCTCTTTAATTTTAATCTTGTCAAATCCTTGAATTTAGCAAGGAACTTGAAAGTCAACACTCAAAAAGCCTTTAGAATTTGTAAGTGCAGAACGTATTTACAGATTACAAATATATACAATTACCTATGATAGGTTCAACTGGAGTTTGTGTTGTAAGAAAGCCTGTCAGTTAGTAAGTTGCATGTACAGTGGAACCCCGCCTTACGGTCACCTCGTTATTACGGTCACTTTTTTTTGTCCCGGCGAAACGCACACCCATACATTTTCTTATAATGAAACCCCGTTAATGCGGCCACCCCGTTACTACGGCCAAATTTTCATGGCCCGTTGGTGACCGTATTAACGGGGTTCCACTGTAACAGTAATGTGAACAGAGTTGCTCATCCAATGTTAATTGGCCCTAACAAACTTGAAATTTACTTCCACTATCGTATTTCCTTGAATAAGTGCCGCCCCTGAATGAGCACCACACATAACAGCAAAATATTAAGGTGGCCCGCGGCTATTTAATGGCGCGGAGGCTCCCTTTTATAAATCGAATTTTCAGCATGTAAGCTTTAACCGATTTTTGTAAGTTTTGGTAGGGCGATAAAGGATTCTTTAAAATTTTACTGCATATAAGATAAGCGATTAAAAGTTACAAGCGTTTTTGCAAAACCCCGTTTTTTAAGAAAACGCGAATATTTTCTTAAAACGACGACAAATTTTTTTCTAATTAAGCTCAATACGTTCCAAGACTTCAAGCTTTACTGTGAGCAATTTTCCACAAAATCGGCTGGACAGAAATTACTGCACAGTCGAATGCTGAATTTAAGCTTCCAAATGTTATGCTTGCGTATTTGCCTCAGCTGTTGCAAGAACGCTAAAATAAGGTTACAATCGCACCCTATCACTTAAAAGCTTGATACAACCGAAAACTTTGCTGAATAACCGGAAAAGATCGGAAGCTCCCAACAAAAACTATAAGCAAAGAAAGAACAAGATGTTTATAGTGCGTAATTTATGAATTTCAAGAAATTAAAGTTTGTTCGACTCGTGAAAAAACTACCGATTTGTTTTCTGGTATTTTTAAGTATGATAACATTCAGTATATGTACAAACGGCCTTACCTAGTTTCATGTGTATAGTCTTGACGAAACTCGGCGAATTTGGGTCGTCAAGTTTGCTACTTCACGTCTTTCATTTTATAAATGCTTTGAAAACCCCTCGTGTTCCGTAAATTATTCAAAGTTGCCGCATTCTGGGATTATTTGCCACTTGGGAATCACCGATCATCGTTAATACAATAGGCCATTTGCACGATGGCGTCATTTGACTACAATCGTGCAAATGGCCTATTGTATTTTACGATGATCGGTGATTCCCAAGTTGCAAATAATCCCAGAATGCGGCAACTTTGAATAATTTACAAAACACGAGGGGTTTTCAAAGCATTTAGAAAATAGAAGACGTGAAGTAGCAAACTTGACGACCCAAATTCGCCGAGTTTCGTCGAGACTATACACATGAAACTAGGTAAGGCCGTTTGTACATATACTGAATGTTATCATACTTAAAAATACCAGAAAACAAATCGGTAGTTTTTTCACGAGTCGAACAAACTTGAATTTCTTGAAATTCATAAATTACGCACTATAAACATCTTCTTCTTTCTTTGCTTATAGTTTTTGCTGGGAGCTTCCGATCTTTTCCGGTTATTCAGCAAAGTTTGCGGTTGCATCAAGCTTTCGAGTAATAGGGTGCGATTGTAGCCTTATTTTAGCGTTCTTGCAACAGCTGAGGCAAATACGCAAGCATAACATTTGGAAGCTTAAATTCAGCATTCGACTGTGCAGTAATTTCTGTCCAGCCGATTTTGTGGAAAATTGCTCACAGTAAAGCTTGAAGTCTTGGAACTTATTGAGCTTGGAAAGATTTCCGTATAACCCCAACATTAGTTATGCATAATATTCTTAAACCTGAAACAAAAGCCAAAACAATAAAACGCCTAAAGAAAAACAACAGCGCACACATGTATAATTAATGTATGGGGTTGTGCGGAAATCTTACCATTGAGCTTAATTAGAAAACAATCTGTCGTCGTTTTATGAAAATATTCGCGTTTTCTTAAAAAACGGGGTTTTCTAAAAGCGCTTGTATCTTTTAATCGCTTATCTTATATGCAGTAAAATTTAAAGTCCTGTATAATTTAAAGACTACTTTATCGCCCTACCAAAACTTACAAAAATCGGTTAACGCTTACATGCCGAAAATTCGATTTATAAAAGGGAGCCTCCTCGCCATTAAATAGCCGCGGGCCACCTTAAGCGCTCCAACCCTAAACAAGAATACAGTGGTTTTTTTTTTTCAAAGCACTCGAGTTCAAGAGCGTCAATTATTCAAGGAGTGTGAAATAAAAAATATTAACCATTATGTTTCTCTTTAAACCACGGCAGAAATTTATTCTCATGCATAAATAATTGTCTTTTAGAAAAAGAGTTGTAGTTATTTTTTATTTTTATTTAGGATTTAACGCTGCCCTCAAATAAGCACTGCATTGGAACATGTAATAATGTAAAAAATAAAAATAAATAAGCACCACAGCACTCTTGCAAGTAAATATGGTATTGTTTCCTTTTACAGCTGGATGGGACAGAGCTGTTCAACTTTGTTGATGGATATTCATCATGGAAAACATACCTAGCAAACATGGAAGAAGACGGCACATGGGGTGACCATGTGATTCTCCATGGTGCGGCAAACTGCTTTGGAACATGCATTCATGTGATCAGCAGTCTATGGCATCACAATGATGTAATCATCAACCCAGAGCGTGACGTCACCAGCAGCAACCCGCTTGTGCTGGGTCACGTGCATGAGCTTCACTATGTCAGCCTTATTCCACCCAAACCAGAAGGTAAAGTTGTTTGTCACTGATATTTTAACCCTTTAAGCCCTAATATCAAAATTAAAATTCTCATTTCTTGTCCCTTTAAATTTCCTGTAGAAGTAAGGGGGAGAAATTGTTAGGATATCAAGAGAATTCATTTTGTCTGATCATGTCCTTAATTCTCATGACCTTTTTGATTGATAAGGCATTGATATCACAAGGAGAAATTTGATGCTGATCACTCTTAGGGCCTAAAGTGTTAAGAAGGGACAGTGTCCTGGCTGTAAATGTTGTATTTTCATGATTAAGGTCAGGAGCTTGCTGTTAGCTTGTTTTATTGTCTTAAAATAAGAATAAAAATCGTCAAAAGTGATGAACACAAAGAAATATATAGTAAAAAGACAAAATAACGAATAAAACCCTCAAAATTTCACCAGAATGGAAAGTTTGATTTCTTGACCACCTGTCATGAAATACAATTTGATGAACTGTAATCCACTTCCATCCTTGTAATCCTTGTAATCCTGAGCTTCAATGTGTTTTGCTCTATGGAATCTTTTTAATATGCAATTTAGTTATATATTTGGTGGTATTTGATGATATAACATGGAAATTAAGTGACCAAAATTTTGTTCCTTCAAAGAAGCACCATCAGTTTGACACTGCAGTCATGCTGGCAATTTCCAGTTGTTTTTTTTTAATTTTTTTTAATGACCTTTGTTTTGGGAAACTGTTGGTGAGAAATGGAGAATAGTGTCGTACTTGTTTTAGTTTACAATTTTTAATTCACATTTTGACCCGAAATTGACATTTTGAAGCACTAAATTTTTCATCATACTAATATGTACTTCAGCATCTTTTATATTTTGCTCGAAGTTGCTTCTTTTTGTTAAAAACTTTTGGAATGATTTATATAATTACAAAAAGGATTCATTTGTCAAACAAATGCTTTTCTTTGACAGCTCAATGAAGGCGATAATATTCATGACCTTTTCAGTGTGTCTCACTGTAGTCACAATATTATTTTTAAGTCATGGTATTTGTAAATTCTTTTAAATTTTATATCGCTTGTACTATAAATTATTTGCTACACTCTCAGTCGTATGATTAACAATTCTTATTCATTTATGTCATTTATTCGTTCATGCAGTTTTCTCTTTGCTGTTGTAGTTAAAGAGGGAAGTGCATCTGATGATGAGCTAGAAGGTCTGTCAAGAAGAATTGAAGAATGGTAGCCGCTTGGGCGTCGGCTAAAATTTGATAAAGGAATGCTCCATGGGTTTCATAAAAACAACGAGGAATGGTGTGAGAAAGCATACGCAATGTTGATAACATGGAAAGAAAGAGAAGGCTCAGCTGCCACTTACCAAGTTTTACACCAAGCATTGTGTCATGAATACGTAAATCGTAGAGATTTAGCAGAGGAAATTTGTTGTGAAGATTTAGTTCTTCCCTTGTGTCGTGCAAATAATAATGAAAACTAATGGTACGCTGTCTCTTTGATAGTTATCATTTGTTGTATCATTAATCTTCGTTTATGCAGTCAAAGCCAATAATACAGACACCTAAGGTACAGATGTCTGCATTACAAAGATTTTTGTATTATAGAGGTAGAGGATCTCTCTACAAACAAGCAAACTGACGTAATAGAAAGGTGTATTGATACTGTTGACATTAAGTTGTGATAGGTTTGTGAGCAACATTGATACTCTATTGAGGTAGGATCTGTGCTGTAGTACAGATGTCCTCATTACAAAGATCTTTGTATTATAGAGGTTGAGGGTCTCTCTACAAACAAGCAAACTAAGGTAATAGAAGGAGGGAATTGACCACACATGACATGAAGTTGTGATAGGTGAGCAACATTGATACTTTATTTTGGTAGGATCTGTGCTGTAGTACAGATGTGTGCATTACAAAGATCTTTGTATTATAGAAGTAGAGGGTCTCTCTACAAACAAGCAAACTGACGTAATAGAAAGGGGAATTGACCACACATGACATGAAGTTGTGATAGGTTTATGAGCAACATTGATACTTTATTTTGGTAGGATCTGTGCTGTAGTACAGATGTCTGCATTACAAAGATCTTTGTATTATAGAGATAGAGTCTCTCTACAAACAAGCAAACTAACGTAATAGAAGGGGGAATTGACCACACATGACATGAAGTTGTGATAAGTTTATGAGCAACATTGATACTTTATTGTGGTAGGATCTGTGCTGTAGTCTCAAAAATAGTTAAAACAGCTGTTTATTATATTAGAACGTATTGATAATGTTCATTCCTGATTTAGAATGTTCCTCACCAGCCTGTAAATATTTTTTACTTAAATATTTATTTTATTAGAATTTAATTTATTCGTCAAGTGATCATTCCTGTCTCAGCTTTATAAATATTTTCAGTTAAAATAACTGTTTTACAATGTAATTAGAAGTTTAATTATTTGTAAGTGATCATTCCTGACTCAAAATGTTCCTTGCCAGTCTCTGTAAATATTTAGGCTATTTAGCTTGGTTATCATTTTGTTATTCTAGTTAAGTTACTAGGAGTTAGTTTATTAATTAGATTTGTTAACTGATGACTACTAAAGCTGCTGTTGCACGCACGCTTTTCACGTGTAACCCTTCATGCAACTGAATTTTTGTTTTTTCAAGTTGCGCGAAAAGTCGAATCATTTTCTACTTTCTGCAACAAATTTCTTCAAGTTGCGCAACAAAAATACGTGTAACATGGCTCTTGCAACTTGTTTCACCACACCCTTTAGTCAACAGATGCGTCATTTTTCAACTTACGCAATTGTTTTCGAGAGACAAGTTTCATGACAATTGTAACGTGTAACATTGTACGTGCAACTTGCAACAAATGTTTTTGCGAGACGAGATGCAGGGAAAATTGTTACGTGTAACAGCAGCTTAAGCCAGTCAGTTAGTTAAACGTCTAGTTTTGTTAGTTCATTTAGTTTACTTAATGAGTTTTGGTTAATTAGTTAGCCAGTCAGTTAGTCTAACGTCTAATTTTTTTGGTTCATTTAGCTTAGGTAATTTCGTTAGAGTGATTTTCCTCAGACCGTGAAAATTAATAGTTATTATTATATAAACACCAATGAAATACCAGGTGAGCTTTCGCGCGTAAACATCATATCTTCACACGTGGGAATAACATGTTATCTTCACACGTGAAAAGATCACCGTTCTACTTTAGGACTACAAAAAAATATTAAAGTGAAATGGTTTGATTTCATTGGTGTTTATATAATAAACAGAACATTACATGGCCGCTTGAAGATACGAAATTTCTCTTCTCGTGTTGAAAAATATTTCACTCGTTCGCTGCGCTCACGCGTGAAATATTTTTCAACACTCGAAGAGAAATTTCGTATCTTCGCGCGGCCATGTAATATCCTCTATGTACACACTAATAGAGGTTAGTAGATCCTATTTCCATTGTTTTCTTTTGTGTCTATTAATTTTGACTATTATACACTAACTACTAGAAACTGTTTCACGGTCTGAAGAAAATCATTCTAATTAGTTAGCCATTCAGTCAGTTCAACGTCTAGTTTTGTTAGTTCATTGAGCTTAGTTAATTCAATGAGTTTTGTTTGTTAATTAGTTAGCCATTCAGTCAGTTCAACGTCCAATTTTGTTAGTTCATTTAGCTTAGTTGCTTATTAATTAGTTAGACAATCAGTTTGTACTTAATTTGTTTTTAGTTACCTTATTAGTTTGAATAGTCAGTTAATTAGTCAGTCATTTAGTTAGCCAAATAGTTAATTACGAGAATTTAGTTTTATCGACTGAGTCGATAAGGTAAATTGACCACCGTAAAAAGATTCAAATAGCTGACGTTTCGAGCGCTAGCCCTTCGTCGGAGCGATTCGCTCCGACGAAGGGCTAGCGCTCGAAACGTCAGCTATTTGAATCTTTTTACGGTGGTCAATTTACCTTATCGACTCAGTCGATAAAACTAAATTCTCGTGTTTCATCCCCCCACCGACGCAGCACCACAGTTTCTCTAGAAACTAACCCCATTCAAATAGTTAATTAGTTTTGTAAATGTCCAGTTTAGTTCCCTCGAGTAGATTAGTTACATTAGTTTAGTTTGGTTAGTTACAGTGGTTTGTAGTTAGTTATGTATTTACTAAATGCTAAGTCAGTCAGTCAGTCATTCAACCAGTCAGTCAGTCAGTCAGTCAGTTTTTTTTTACAAACTTTTAAAATTTTTATCCCAAGATTCATTTTAAAGTAATTTTATACAATGTTTCACTTTTTTAATTTATTATACATATTCTTAATGTTTTTATCCAATGATTCATTTAAATTTATATTTTATAAATAAACTTGCTCTTAAAAAAAAAAGTTAGGCAGTAATTCAGTCAGTCAGTTAGGCAGTAATTCAGTCAGTCAGTCAGAAGTCAATTCAGTCAGCTACTTGTGAAGTCATTCAGTTAGGCAGTAATTCAGTCAGTCAGTTGTCAAGTCAGTCAGAAAGTCAGTCAGTGTGATTACGTCAGCCAGTCAGTGTATTGTGATTTAGTCAGGCAGTCAGTGTGATTTTGTCAGTCAGTCAGTCTGATTTAGTCAGCCAGTCAGTGTGATTTTCATTTAGTCAGCCAGTCAGCGTGATTTAGTCAGCTAGTCCGTGTGATTTAGTCAGCTAGTCAGTGTGATTTAGTCAGCCAGTCAGTGTGATTTAGTCAGTCAGTCAGTGTGATTTAGTCAGCCAGTCAGTTAGTCAGTCAGTCAGTCAGTGTGACTTATCGGATTTGTAATTCAAGTACATTAAAATTGCAATAAATCATTTATTTATTTATTATTCTGGTTTAATGGGAGGGTACTTTGCGCTATTCTAGCCTATGTACAGCCCCCCTCCCCTCCTCTCCCCTCGAGAAAAAAAAATACGGAGAAGAGGCTAGAGATTTTTCTTGATCAGAGAGGATGGGAGAGAGCAGCTGTACACAAACTATGCTGTCGGGGCTTGCACACGTGGTTGTAAACTGCCAAGATCTCTGTAAGCTGGACAAAAGTTTTCCAAATATAAATGGTGGTTTTACCTGCCAGGAAATAACGTCACCCTTTCACTGACAGACGGAGTCAAAATGGCCGTCAAGTTCCTATGTTTTCCCATTTTTCCAAGGTTTTCGCATTTTTCAGCAAAACCTACTTTTTCTTGTTTATCGCTTTAAATTAAATTAACATAAAACAGTGTTTTCAGGCGACTGAAAGATACTGCTTTGAGCTTCAAAATGCAGAAAAAAGTATCTCCGTAAGTCTAAATCTCCCAAATTGTATTGAAATTGAGGTGGCTCATGACAGTTTCTAGTAATTTCCAGCACTTACACTCAGATGAATTAATACAACAATTCTTTATCAGTTGATGCTACAATAGTGGTATCAAACAAATGCCCAGTCATTGGTGAACAAGTTATGGTCATCGTTATGACGTTACAGGCTACCATAGTAACAGTGTTACCTGTTAATTTTAGCTTTAAGTGCTTGTGACTTAAAAACGAGCTCGGTGACACCCATTTTTTTTGTTATTGTCGAAATGTATTTAGCATGTTAAGATACAACTTTTTGCAAAGTTTAAATAAATTCTTGTTGCTGGGAGGGGAGGGGTTCACAGCCACCTTAAATTTTATTGATCCATTTAAGTATAGGTGATGGAAAATGCCGGCAACTTTTCCGAGCCACCTTAAAGTATCATTATTTCTAATCACTTTTTTTCTTGATAGGAAATCGAATGTTTAGAGTTCACAATGTCTGTGCTTCGTTGATCATCCTTTTTTCCCCAAGATTTTCCCTACCTCCTCCTGTTTCTTTTTTTCCTATTGCTTATTAATTTTCTGTTCATAATTTTTTCACCCTCGCTACTGCTATCCTAAATTGACGGGAGTATCCCCTCCCCCCCACCACCCCCACCCCCGGTTTGACACCCTGGTCAAATCTTGAATCGTGTTACGCGGTTTTGTTGTAAACGTATCGTTGTGGGCCTAATTTTTACGTTGCAGTTCAGTCACATCGAATGAAGTTCGGACGAAAGTCGCTTTGAGTCGGTCCCGTGACTGCACAAACATGTGATACGCTTGACTTTGATAATGAGAGGTCAAATATTTTGTGCGGTTATCAGGCTTTTTCGATTTTAGAAGGCTTTTTCTCGCCTGAATTGCATTCGTGTCAGAGACGAGTTAACTCAGAGCGGTTTGATTTAGTGTAGAAAGTAACTTCGCGATTGTATTGCATGGTTTCGCATTGCTACACTTTGTGATTAGCTAAAAAAACCTCGCGCCACTTTCTTAGTAAAACCAAAACTAATCATGACTTTCCTGCACGCGTTTTCCGCGCTCGAAGCCGGCTACTACTGTGTTCTGATTGGTTCATTAAATTGTCTGCGTCTCTTATGATTTGCCAGAGTTATTACTTTGGTTTTGGTTTCACGACACTCAAGTGAAAACCTCCCTATCATCGAATTCTGCACACTTGACACCGATTTCGTTGCCAGCTTAAAGGGGCAGTATCACGAGGTCGAAACTTGAAAACGTCGGCCCAGTTTTCAAGTTTGATTCCGCAAATTCAAAAAGGCCGTCGAGAAGTGGAGGTATTTGTTGAATCAAAAAATCCGTTTTGATAGCCGGAAGAAAGAAAAAATCACTTTTAACAGTGCTATGTCCAAAATTCCGGTGCAAGAATAGTGAACAGTGCCGCGCGTGGAACCTCGTGATACTGCCCCTTTATTAAAAGGGTTGCTTATGTCCACTGATAAAGAAGCAGAAACCTCGAAACGTTTGGAGCCTTAGTTGAACTCTAAGCGCATTATCCTCATTTTATATTCACCTAACAGTTTACCTTACAGAGTTGTCTGTTTTAAAGAGATAAACTGATAAACATTAGCTTAGCTTGTTCCAGGCGTTCAGATGATGTGGAAAGCTAACTCTAAGTTGCTGTCCTGATCTCGCTCCCATCCTTCCTTCCTCTGCGATCGTGATATCTTTTTTTCCGCGCCTTCTTTAATTCGGTCTCCTTACACTATCTGATAACGCCTGGAACAGGTTGACTCCACCTTTCCGTCTTAGAGACGTGTATATTTTAAAGAAAGTTGAAGTAAAGGACTGAGCAATGCGAGGACCAACCTGACGTAACTGTCTTAGAGGCGGCTTACTGACTGAGCAATGCGAGGACTAACCTGACATAACTGTCTTAGAGGCGGCTTACTGACTGAGCAATGCGAGGATCAACCTGACATAACTGTCTTAGAGGCGGCTTACTGACTGAGCAATGCGAGGACCAACCTAACATAACTGTCTTAGAGGCGGCTTACTGACTGAGCAATGCGAGGACCAACCTAACATAACTGTCTTAGAGGCGACTTACTGACTGAGCAATGCGAGGATCAACCTGACATAACTGTCTTAGAGGCGACTTACTGACTGAGCAATGCGAGGACCAACCTGACATAACTGTCTTAGAGGCGACTTACTGACTGAGCAATGCGAGGACCAACCTAACATAACTGTCTTAGAGGCGACTTACTGACTGAGCAATGCGAGGATCAACCTGACATAACTGTCTTAGAGGCGGCTTACTGACTGAGTAATGCGAGGACCAACCTAACATAACTGTCTTAGAGGCGGTTTACTGTGGAGTCCGTCTGAACCCTTTAACTCCCAAGAGTAAGAATAATCAACATTTAAGAAAAATCTCAAATTTCATTTTGGACAATTTTGAAAAACAAATGGTACCATGTAAAAGTACTGCCAAAGAGGTTTTATTTGAATGGTCACACCATAGGAGTTCATTGACAGACTCGAAAGTTAGAAGCACATTACATGTCTCCACAATTGACTCTGGGAGTGAAAGGGTTAAAGGGAGATAAAGCAACGGGGTCACTGTAACCAGATGGTCGGAGAAACGTGTGCATACAATGATGACTTGGATTTCAGATTACAGCTGCAGTAATTAAACAAAAACACGGTGTTAACAAAGTTTTGATTTGGCAACTGACCTGGCTACCAGAGCCATAGCTGCTTTCTTTCTCGGAGCATCTGAAGAATTGCGGTTACACTCTGCGCTCCCTAAATCAGAAACGATAAAATGTTTACAACACCTCGAGCATGCGCGCAGACGTCTCTTATTTTCTTTGCTTCGCGCGGAAATAGGAGACGTCTGCGCGCAAGCCACTAATATTTAATATTAATAATATTTAATATTTCTATGGCGCAAATTAACATATACATATGATCAAATGCGCTCAACAATCATAAAAACTAGCTTAATTAATAAAAAAAATTAAAAATCCACTAAATAAACACATTTATCCTATATCCTAATAAAAATAGATTACAAAATCGTCATTCTTAAAAATGCTTAACCTACATTAAAAGCAAACCGAAATAAATACGTCTTTAAACTAGATTTAAAATTGGCTAAAGTGTACGCATTTCTGATATTCAAAGGCAAGTTATTCCAAAGTGTAGGGGCAGCGGATGTAAAAGATCTGTCCCCTAAAGTTTTCTTCAGTCTGGCACTCGGTTAAGAAGTATGCCAGCATTCGATCGCAGACTGTATCTACACATTTCCCTAACACTTATCAAATTACTTAAATACTCAGGTGCAGCGCCATGAATTGCCTTAATAGAGCAACTGACGACACATCGCTTCCGACCACTAGGGCGCATTCGCGCGACAGATCGCCTACGGTGTAAGGTACCCTCGGAAATCCTTACTGATGGTATAAATCTGTCTGGTATCCTGTCCGGAGCGGTGCACGCCCATAGCAGCGGTAAGCGATGGGAGGTAGCCCGCACAACAGGTGCTTTTGGGGGTAGCGTTCGCGCCTCAATACCCGCTTGAGCACCCAAAAAAGCGCCTGTTGTGTAGACTGGGAGGTGCCGGTATTCGCGGGCTATAAAACACCTGTGAATGAGTGTTTTGTCACAGTTTAATTTGTAAGAATCGTCGCACGTTGTAAGACCTATCGAACTTTGTAAGAATTTCGTCGCACTTCGTAATAACACTTGTCGCAGTTGGTAATGAAATAGTTGTCGCCTTTGTAATAACCAGTTGTCACATTTTAATAATAATAATAATAATAATAATAATACAGTAGTGAAAATAGGAACATCAGATATTTGCAAAGGTTTTGCAAAGTTTTTAAAAAACTTTACTAGTACTAATAGAAATAAAAATAATACTAATAAAAAACTTAACCTGTGCAAAATAATATTCATTACAAATAACATTAATTTAACTTTACTAATAAATCGGGAAAAATCTGGCAAAAAACAAAACGACTTTTTTGCCCAATAAACTTATTAGTATACTATCGACAATATACCAGTAAATGGGCACAGATCTGGCAAGAAACAAAACGACTTTTTCGCCCGATAAGTTATCTTTGCTTCGGCACGACCAGATGTAACTTTAGGTTAATTCGTGAATTTGCAAAGCTTCTGTTTTGTTGGGCCTCAAACCCAGCGCTATACGTTCACTTAATATGCAATTATGTGGGACTGATTTAATCTGTTAAGATTTTTCCAAAAAAGTTGCGTGATATTACAGGTCCAAATGAGATGAACAATATTTTCAGGCAAGTCGTGGCAGAAGGTACATTTTTTATCAGCTGTGTACTTTTAACAGCAATCTGTTGGTGAGTAAAATAGGATGGAGAAATTTAAACTGGAATTCAATCAGTTTAAAACTCTCGGTACATTTTCTAGAAAGTTGGTTTGTTAAGGACCAGTTAACGTTTTTAGGATCTTAAATAGCATTGCTCCATTTTATCTGGCTTGGGATTGAGGAGGTTTCTTCGTTCCCGACAATTTTTTACACAAGAACTTCCTCTGGGTGAGTGACTCTTTTTTTTTTTTTTTTTTGCTGACGTAATGTTTATCAACTACGTTGTAATGTATGTGGAGCATACCCCGCTATTGGACGCTGACAAGGTCCTTTGTTTAAAGGGGGGGGTTTCACGGTTCGGCGCATGTGCACAGATTAAAATGCTTTATTCGCTTACTTGCCAATTTTATCGGTTAAAAAACCACTCACATTTACTTCAATAATCACATACTATAATTAGTCCAAATAAAGCGAAGGATGACCAAAATTCACAGAAAATTTCAACGGATTACACCGACGAAGTCAACACTGAATAAAACCTTTGACCTGAAGCATTTATTCTACGCTCTGGTGGCTTTCATGGCGCACATTGGTATGTATAATCATCCATTCAATCAGCGACAATTTCACAGGCAAATTTCCAGTCAGAGTTATTTACTCGCTTCCGATTGGTCTAAATAACGAATTTAAATGAATCTTAAATCGATTACGCCATAGCTTGCACATGCGTCGAACCGTGAGTAGTGTATAGAGAGCTTCTCAAATGCGGTTTTTTGAGCCGATTTCCAATTTGTTGCACCGATAATCAATTTTTCCTCACTTCGCTCGAAAAAATTGATTATCGGTGCAACAAATTGGAAATCGGCTCAAAAAACCGCATTTGAGAAGAGCTCTCTATACACTACTCGGGATCCTCGGCCTCAACACCCGTAAGAGGGAGTCAAATGCGTTTTCCCCGAGCCTACCCGCAACGGCAAGCGAGGCATCACCAATTGAAGAAAGCCAAAACCCTTGTATATCGCACATTGTGACAATGGGGCGAGGAAGAAGCGGGCTTATTCTTGCTGGTAAGAAAAAACAAGATCTTTTTGATCGGCGCAACCACATAACATATTCTTTTGGAAGGGCTTCTAATGCAATGGTGAAGCCCAAGCCAAAAGAAAACATTATCCCTCCAGATATACTTAGAATTGCCGAATCATTAACTCCACAGCAACTTGCAGCACTTATTACCAATTGAAGAAACCATATAACCTTGTATATCGCGATGGCCAACGAAGCCATGACTGCCGTTGCGTTTTTGAAAATGCGTGGGATTGAGTTGAAAGAAGGTAATGACTTATATGCAAAGAACAAAGGGACGTTCGAATACAACCCTTGCAGACATTGTGGTTTAAACTTCACCCAAGGACATTCTCTTGTTGAGCATCAAAAATATGCTTGCAAGAAGCTGAGAACAGAAAAACGACCGAAAGAGATTTGTCCCGGCTGCAATCGAGCAGTTTCTAAAACAACGGTTTACAGCCACTTAAGAAATGGTTGCCCTCCCGTGAAAAACAACCCTCGAGTTTTTATACAGCGTGAGGTTGTTCGAGATGTTTTTGCCGAGTCATATGTCAGCCAGCATGAATTGAATGCCTGGCTTGACGAGCAAGAACAAGAACCATTTAAAAACAAAAACCTGGAGGCTCTCAACCCCTTACCCAGGATCCGAGATTCTAGCTTTGTTTCGGATTTCATCGAAGGCAAGACACCAATCGCAGTTTTTCAAACTGAGTTGAGCGGTTATCACCAATTGAAAAAACATTCACACTTCATATACCAATGATGGCGACAACACAAGATTTCATGAACTTTCTCAAATCGAGGAACACTGGCCTGAAACAAAAGAGTGCCGACTGGCCTTCAGCCAGACAAAATACAATTGGTGCCTCTGAAGTTTCTGCCTTGACAGGATCGTCGCCATTTGAATCACGGCACAGCTTGCTCATGAAGAAAATTCAGCCAACACACATGCTCAACAATGCGGCTTGTACCTGGGGCAATCTGTTTGAGCCGATTACACGCAAGTGTTTTGAGCAAAAACATTCTGTTTCCGTTTTTGGTCACAGCATTTCTCTTATCTGTCAAGCGAGCATCCGCTTTATCGAAAGGTCACTTGTAGTCCAGACGGATATTTTCTAGACAAAGATAACACATTAAATTTGTTAGAGTTCAAGTGTCCGTTCAAACGAAAAATAGCGATGAACAGAATCCCAAGCTATTATCGCGATCAGATACAAACAGGGCTTGCTTTGAGTGGTGACATGGTCTCCAAAGGCTTGTTTGTTGACGGCTATTTCAGAATGTGCTCTTTAAAACAGCTTGAACCAAGTTTAGCTCACAATTCTTTTCTCAACGCCGGGAGAAGATACAAGACAAAAAATAAATCAACTCTTGCCTGGGGGGTCTGTTATCTATTCAGTAAACAAAACATCAAGATCAATCAAGCCGAACTTATTGATCTTGGAGCAATACAATCAATTGCTTTGTTTGAACATGTCATGGGTTTAATTGCCACTAAAGAGATTTTGGTTTCATATGGCAAAATAAGAATGACGTTCACAGAACGTGACGAAAATGCTGAATTTCTACGTTTAAACGCTATGAAAGAAGCGTTCTCTAACCCGCGTAGAGAAGGGCCAAAACCTGTTGCAATGTTCGCTTGGAAATTGCTCGATCTCACTGAAATTTGGGAGTTTAAAAAACCAGATTTCTTGAGGGAATTCCAAAGGTCTGTTGAATGTTTTCATGATAATCTATCAAAGTTAAAAGGAAGAATCAGAAATTATACTTACACCGATGACTCTGCCACAACTCCAAACACAGGCGATGACAAGGCCGTTTTGGAAGCCTTTTTAATGAAGCAAGCGGCAATGCTTACTCCAGAGTTCTGAACGCATTATGCCATAAATATTCGTTTTTGATTATCATCGCATCAGACATCCATTGTTGTCTCAGGTAATTTATAATCACTCGTTGCGGGACTTCAAGCGGTGTTATAATGTTCAGGATTTTGTAGATCACAAACGTATAAGATATTCTCGGAAGCTGAGCTTCTATTTGTTTGAAGATACGTTTCGTTTCATTGATTTGATCGAGAGTCAACTGCACAGGCAGAATTTTGAGCTTTTTTGTAAGCCGGTTCAAGGCATAACCAAACACGTAACTTCGTCCCGGCCGATGGTTTTGTCTGTGGAAATTGTTTTGATGTGTACATGCCTTATCATCATCGAGCACTTCCACACGGCCGCATCTTTTACAATAAAGTTCACAATAATTGATTGATTGCAAAAATGAGCCACCACAGTCATAACAAGACAGGAGTCTTCGGTCCCAGCGTTCAATCTCCATGTCATTGTAATGTTTTTGAAGATATTGCTGCCCAATCTCTGCCAACCCCACATCTTCGCATAACTGATAAAGTTTTTCCGGCAGGCACAAGCGGTGTATTTCCTTTGTGTAATCGCTGCCGTATAGCGAGCGAAGGATGGCAAATTTGTGTTCTTTGTCAAGTTCATTGAGCCGTGCGCCAAACTCAGTCATGGCTATATTTAGAGATTACAATTTTTCAATTGGGGGTTTCCCGTGACTTCCGGTATTGTTGTGTAAAGGCCGTATTTAGAAAATTACAACTTTTCGAAGCTTCTCGGACATACCGAAGCGCCCCACAAATACCGAAGCGCCCCAACTTTGTTGAAAAAAGTTTTTCTGGGGCGCTTCGGAATTTATTTTTTGAAAAAGTTTTTGTGGGGAGCTTTGGAATTTATTTTTTGAAAAAGTTTTTTGGGGCGCTTCGACATTATTGGTCTATGTGTGGCGGGATTTTTCCCTTAAGATTTGTAGATTAAAACCTGAATTTAATCTCTCAAATCGGATTTGGAGGCTGCGGTGAGAAGACTTATCTTTTTTTGAAACTCTTGTTTGACTTCCTTGCGAAGTTCGTTTTTGAGTTTCTCGAGGTCTGGCGCTTGTGTTTGAGTGCCAACGTTTTTTTTAGCCTTAACACCATCCCTGATTGCAGCTTTGAGTTCGTGATATTTTTCAACCTCACGAGTAATTATGGTGAATTCTGCATCACTGATAATCTTGTCTTCCAGAGCCTTTGAGACCAGTTCATAGACAGAGTTGCGTTTAGCCAGGGCCAGTGTATAAATTTTCTCGTGTTTGGTCACTTTTCGCTCTAATCGCTTGTTAGCAGCCGTAAAGCCAACAGAGGACAGCCCACAGAGGGTCGCGACGCCGGCAAGTGCTGGACTTGCAAGAATTCCGAACCCAGTCAATGCAGTGGCTAGGGTCCCTGATGACAGCCCAACAGAAAGCGACCCAAGCCCAACCGCCGAGTAATGAACCAATGATTGGGTTCGTTTATATTTCTTTGCGACTTGTCTGTAATGCTCGGCTTCGTCAGACAGCCCTTTAAGCAAGTCAGAGATCTTCTTGAACCGGAAGTCTTCTGCATTAATTTGAGCGATCTCACGCATAGGGTATAGCTGTTGTGTCTCGCTGTATTCGGGGGCCGATGGTAGCACATTAGCAGAACTCATGGCATGGGGTATATATATGATTTTTTAATTTATCTCAACTTCAAATTCCAAAGGCGCGCCATTGAAGTTAAAGAGGTTGTCATCTTTATCCCGCACAGACAGTGTGATAGAGTTAACAAATTCGCCAGACGAGACGTCACGCAAGACATGCTGTGGTGTTGTCTCGTAGAGAATTTTCTCAAAAGCTTTTCCACGAATATCAAACCGAGCCAAAACCGTCGAAGGCTTACCATTGAGCAAGTTCTGTTCTTTGTCAACCAGGTCGCAGTGGACAAAGTAAGTGCTTGGAGATGTAAACCCTTTGACAGTTGCACTCCAAAACGGGGTACCACTTATACCAAGAAAATCTATCAGATTTTTACTAAACGTTACATTATTGGGACTTTTAATTAACATTATTCCTTCTGCTGTGATTGTATCAACTGTTAGATCAATAACTGGTCTATTCGTTTTTATCTCAAGGAAATCTTTCACAATGTTATCCACTGTGTAAAACCCCGGCATTACGAATACTTCAGTAACCCCTCCACCACCGCTAGGTGCTGAGATCTTTGCTCTTTCTTACAAATTGTACCACGAGTTGGTGAGCGAGGCAGACAGGAGCCGGATGTAATTGGGCATCGGCAGTGGGTGGTCGAAATAGATCGTGTGAGGGTTCGAAGTCGTGACAAATGTCAACACAACCATGACAGATGCGAGTATATATAAGTTTATTTTATTTCAATTTCAAATTCCCAGGGCATTCCTTTGAAGTCAACGAGGTTGCCCTTTCCATCTCTGATCGACAGTGTGATGTCATTTACATGTTTATCAAGGCAATCGACAATATGCCAGACGCCATGTTGGGTCCCTTGGTAACTTATCTTCTCAAAAGGTTTTCCGGTTACATCAAAACGAGCCAATAAGCTTGAAGGTTTACC
Organism: Dendrophyllia cribrosa; assembly: GCA_024195265.1. Lineage (NCBI taxonomy): Eukaryota > Metazoa > Cnidaria > Anthozoa > Scleractinia > Dendrophylliidae > Dendrophyllia > Dendrophyllia cribrosa. Next base: position 28,289,051 of record JAJLRJ010000011.1, on the reverse strand, counting down.
ATTGAGAAGGTTCTGTTCTTTGTCAAGCAGATCGCAGTAGACAAAGTATGTGCCTGGAAGTTTGAAACCTTTTATGGTAAAATTAGGATATGTTTTTATTTCTATATGAAACAATCTTGAGATATTTGGGGAAACCCATATTATGTATTTTTGTCCTGGGTTTAAAATAGAAAGAACGCCAAGTTCATATGGTTTTGCCTGCAGAGCAATACCCTTTTCTTTAAATTTACCATTTATCATGTCTGCAAGGATATTAGGAGTAACAAACCCAGGGCCAATGTCAATGGTGGTAGTCTTTGGGTTATCACCAGAAACGACTGCGGCTATTTTCACTTTTTCTGCCAAGTTATGCCACGAATTGTAAAACGAGGCAGACAGGAGGCGGATGAAGTGTGCATTCTGGATCACGTGATCAAAGTACAGAGTGTAGGGGTTCGAAGTTGTGGTAACTGTAAGCACAACCATGGTGTGTATATGTAAGTTTATTGGAAAAACATAAATATACACAGGAAACATTTTAAATTATAATTATATACAATCATGTTTGGCAGACGGCCTGGTGGATTTAATCCTAATTCAAATCTTGGTATAAACATCGGCGGCCACAATTACGGCCCCCACCCCTCTTTTATTCGCCTCCAAACGCCTATACTCATGTCGCGCCAAAGCCACCACACACAGATCCTGAAATTGCTTGGTTGAGTTCGCCGGAGGCTGCCAAGCTCTACGCCGCGGCCAAGGCCAAGGCGCTCTCAGACTTCAAAAAGCGTTTCCCTCGCGCCGATATGTCTCACTTTGAAGTGCAAGTAGAGTATGGTGACGACCACAAAACCGCCACAGGGGAAGTGCTTTACAAAAAGGCCCCCGGCTCATGGGGGCTTATCACAGAAATGTCCCACAAAGATTGGACTGGCGCTGAAAGAGATGCTCTTGGCCTTCATTATGACGGAGGTTTCCCTTATCAGTTATCGCTGGGGCAAAGAATGTTATCAGTCCCGGCCATTGCTTTCGACACCGCAATTGACAAAGACATGATGATTGGCGCAATCTTAAATGACAAAGAGCAAAAGATTTACGTTACGCCAACTGATTATTCACAACGAAATACAGAAACATATTCAGGGACACACAGATATCCTTCTCAACCGCAAAATACGGGCGAAAGTGGATGGGTGGTCCTCATATAGGCTTTTGGCCACAACAACTCTCCTTCGCCCTGTGGTGTGCAACAACCGGCTGTGGAATCTCGCGTGACATTCTCTTCGATAAGAACTCCAGTCTATCCCTAACCCCCCAGCTCCGGTCGTTTTACCGGTTTCACGTTTATTTCACAACAAGGCGAATACTCTACCAGATGGGCGGGGAACAAAGCGTGAGTGCTTTGCCAGACGACCCCCCATTCTCCCAGAAAGACAAGAAATACAACATCGACGCGTACAAGAAGCTTTGCATTGAGTTCGGTATCGACCCCAGTTCTGACTTCCGTTACACATACGGCAAGAACCACGGTCTAGGGAATGTCTACATTTGGATAACAGGAGAGGGCACCAGCTCTACCGATTACACCTATCCAGACTCTGATCTAGCTCTGTTCGATGATGAGCGAGTGACTGACAGAAAAGACCCCAATTACAAAGCCAATGGAATAACTTTCGTTCGCAACGATCAAGGGGCGGACACCCAGTTCGAGCACTTTGTGCCAAATTACGCACAGGGGCTAACACAGCCAGGGCTCGCGCGTATGAACCAATCAATCGAGGCCTTTGTGTACTGCATTCTTGGTTCACAGGCTAAAACCCGCAGCAACATCATTGGAAAAGGAGGCAGGGCCTTCGAAACGCAGAGAGTATTCCTCACCCATCTAGAGGAGGCCATAATCCTGAACGATATCGCAACAAGCGTGCAGCGTTACCAGCTTGCCATCCAAGCAACGAAAGTTCGCCTGGACTTTGCGACAGCACCCGGAAGCTGGCTCATGCCCTCGCGCATGATTATCAACACAGAGAGCGTGATAGGGTATAACAATAATCTACAGGAGGCAACGCAAGGGATGAAGCTGGGCGTGAACAGTGGTGTTAATCTGGGCACAAAAAAAGCCTCCCTTCGCCACATGGACGGTGGCCCGACAAAGATTAATCCACCAAACAGCCACCCATCAAACCCGATACATAAACAGGCCACACAGGCACAGGGCATTGCGCCCAAACCAGCCCCAACCCCCACACCCACACCCACACCAACACCACAACCCGCACCAACCCCCGCACCCGAACCACAGCCCGACTCACATCACGTCTCCAAGACACTCGTTGGTGTGGGTGCGGTTGCTTTGGCAGGCCTTTTCATTTGGTTGAGATAAGTGTTCAAGACTTCGAACGCTTGGTGATCCTTTCAACAAGGAAGGCCACCACGGCAAGGATGAGCAGCCAGGCGTGTTCGCCCAGAAAGGAGATGACCGACCCGGCCGCTTTGAAGATGAAGCTCACAATTGAGCCAATGAGGCCAGGCAGTGCGCTGGCTGCCTTTTTGCCAAGCTCTTTAAGCCCATTTCCAATAGCCTTTGTGGCCTTTGCCAGGCCGTTCAAGGTGGCGAGTACAACAGCGCTGATGGTGATGCCAGCTGCCAGAACAATCGCTTGCAGGGTCCATCCGTATTTCTTGAAGATTTCTCTAACCCTCTCTCTCAAAGACAGTGCTTGTTCACGCACCTCAACCTGCGGTCTGAGCCTTGCCAGCTCTTCTTCTCGCTCAGCAACTCGGGCTTCCGCGGCTTCTCTTTCAGAGGGAGACGTGTTCTCATCCTCTATGACGCGCTTGTCTTCAGCGTTCTGTCGTTCAACCTCGGCTTCTCTTTCGTTTAACTCATCAAGGGGTTTAGTTGAGTTTAGCCCTGCTTCAACTTCATTTCTTTCCTTCACCATAGCAGAAAGGCGTGTTCTGGCTTTGTCAACCTTTGCCTGTACTTGGGCGCGTTCTTTGTCTGTTCGTTTTTGTATTTTTTGCAGGGCCCCTAATTCTTTTTTCTGGTTTTCAAGATCTCGTTGAAGATTCTTTTCCAGCAGTTTTAGGCGGTCTATCTCGGCTTGATTTTCAACGATTGAACCGTGTTCCTGCTCTAGAGCCTCCCTCCTCGCTTGAGTTTGCTCAATTCTGTTTCTGAGGGTTTGTACCTCATTTGCTGCTTGTTGTTTTTCCACAGCAGCCCTTTCATCCTCCTTCAGTTGTTTTTCTGTCTCCTTCAATCTTTGACTTTCTTCCCTTATTGATGCATTTTCTTCAGAGACAAGCTCTTCAGCGCTTGGGCCAAGGGATGTTTTGAACTTGTCTGTGAACGATTTAAGAAAGCTCCCATCTTGCTTGAAAATGAGAGTTTTACCACCTTTTGGACCAAAGGCAACTATTTTGCCAGAATTTGCTGGTTTTTTGCCAAAACCAATTGGGCCTAATTTCGCGATGTTTACTTTTGGAAACTTCTTTTTGAACCAGTCAATGGCTTTATCGATTCTCTCTGCTTTTTCATTTCCGTCTATGATTTCTCCAAGAAGAGGGACGGTTAAAGAATCATCTGGCAGACCACTCTGCTCAGTAGGCATCGTATTCATTTCATGTTGTTCACCGCCATGGTATGGGGTGGATGTACCGCCTGGTTCAAAGGGTGTTGTTGTATCAACTTCTTGTTCGTCGTCGTCATCATCGTGGTCTATGTTCCAGTCAACCTAAGGATTCTCATTATCACCAGGTATATCATATCCGCCTTCAGCCATGATGATATATAAATATAAATTTTAAAAACACAAATATATACCAATGGCTGTGCAACCGAATCTACTTCCATCTCACAGTGAAAAGACACTGGGCGCCATGAAAGCAGAGCGAACCGTCAAGCGCATCACATTCAACCCATCTGAGGCCAACCCCGGCGAGACACTTTATGTCTCGGTGCCCAAGCTTGGCGAGCACGATGTCATTGTGTCCGGCTCACTTGCTCTGGTGTTTAACATCAGCCTAGCCGGGGGCCATGCAAACAACTTTCTCGTACAAAATGTTTCTCGGGCCTTGGTTGACAGATTAGTTGTAAAGTTTGCAGCCACCACTGTCCAGGACACGGTTGGACACGACATCTACAAGATCTTCGAAGACTTATTCAAATCAACCGATGAGCGGGACAACATGCTTATGGAGGGCATCCAGAGTGTGGATTTGTGCAAGATCCGCTCTGGTGCTGGCGACAAAAAGAGCTCAGGCGTGGATGCAAAGAACAAGCTTGAGACAATATACAAGAATAAGTATCGCATCAAGCTGGATCATCAGATTTTGACTGATCACGGTGTTGTATACCCTCAAGCACTGTATAACGATCTGGTCTTCGAACTAACCCTCGCTCCCGCAAACCAAGTTGTCCGAGGCTCAGACACAAGCAAGCTCGTGTACAAGTTGGAAAACATCCGGCTGGAGTATGAGACGATCAGAAGTAAGGAGCTGGCCGACGAGGCAACAAGCACTTACACCAGCGGCAAGGGGTTTGCTTATGACCTGGTAATGCGAGATCGGGTGTATCCATTCTCAAAAAGTGGTGACACTCGTATGAATCTTAGGGTTAACCCGCAGCGTCGATCTCTCAAGGGCATCCTCTTGCTGTTCATCAACCCCTACACAGCTGGTGCTAGGGACTCTGAGAACTATTTCAATCCCGACATCACCAAAGTGAATGTCACAGTCAACGGTGTTCCAAACGGGCTTTACAATGAGGGCATCAGTGGTACAGACATGTGGAGAGAGATAACCCGGCATTTTACCCCACACACGGACGGCAGGCCTAACATGAACTTGACCAAATATCTCACAGGCAACAAGTTTGGTCTCTGGATTGACCTGAGGACCATGGCTGACACATCCCTGCACGGCAGCGGCCAACGGCTCGTCAACACACAGGATGGCGTGCAACTCGAGATCGAACGAAAGGGCACAGGCTCTGGAAACGCACTCTGCCACATCTTCACCATCTCAGACGCACAGATGAGCATCATGGGCAGGCAGCTGGAATCTGTACAGTACTAATATACCATGGCCACAAGAAACAAGATCAATTTCTATGCTAAGCCGGCTCACCTACCATCCACCGGATATCTATCACACAATGAAATACAAAGACTTCTGGCAAAGGCCCCCTCCCCGCCAGTTTGCAAACCAACTAATATAGGCGTTGGTTATGGACCCAAGAAAGCTGCCATTCAATGCACTAATCGTGGGCCCCACTAACTCTGGCAAGACACAGTATCTTCTCTCCCAACTGGTGGGCCCTTTTAGGGGTTGTTTTGATTACATCGTTTTATTCTGCCCCACATTTGTTAAGAACAAGACATACGATGGCTTCGTGGATCGCGATCCGCACATCTTCGTCATCGTCTGCCAACAGCATGAAATCGAAGACTGGTTGAGGCTGGCGAGCTTCTTTTTCACATGCACCAACACTTTATTCATTCTCGATGACTGCGCCGCCTCCAAAGATGTCAAAGGCCGCACGGGCCAGCTGGTTAATCTGGGGTTCAGCGCAAGGCATGACGGCATATCCGTGTGGGTCTTGACCCAGCAGATTACCAGCATTGCCAAGCCATATCGTGATAACATTGCAGCGATCGTGCTCTTTTACACGCCCTCCAGCAAGACAACCAAAGCCATATTCGAAGATTATGCCGGCGAGCTCTCCCACGAGGAGTACAAAGAGTTTATCACAAGGCTCAAATCCCGCAAGTTCTCCCACCTGGTTTTCTCTTTGAGACACCCGTATGGAATTGAGTACAAGATTTAAAACACACATATATACCATGAATGCGCCAACCAGTCTACACAAGATCACTGTGCTTTCACAGCTTTTGGATGAATTGCACAAACACACACTTGAGGCGCAAAACAAAATTATCAAAGCCGCCGGTGAGGAAGATCTGCGCCTCATGCTTCTTAACAGATATCCATTGCGGTTTAATTCTATGCCAGACACCATGGCGGGGCTTATACGAGAGCTTGAAACCCTTTTGCCAGACATCAAGAGAATTATTGAAAAATAAAAAAAACACATATGTATACCCCTGATGGCTGAAGCAGCTGAAGACCAGGTCGTTTTCGAAGTAATGCAGATGCTAGAGGCAACCCCTGGTGCCGCACCTCCAACAGGGTTAGTTGGTGACAATGGCATTCCTGCCAAACGTGAGAAGCTGGCAATCCTTGTTTCAACAGGCAAGGCTAAAGAAGCCATCAGCGTGCAGCTCACACATGATCATGTCAAGCGGTTGTCAGACAAGGACGTTGACAAGTACTGCAAACGGTACGAGGCCTACGTTGGCAACAAGACAACCGAATCCCTAGTTGATTCTGGCATCATGCTAATATCCAAAGGCGTTAGCATGGTGGTCCCGGTTGATGATGTCAAGGAATTGCAGAAAGAACTCAAGAACGACTACATAATCAACCAGGAGCTGTCAAATCTTGCTGGGGCTATTGCCGTGCGATGCGGACGATGGCTGGCGATTGCCAATGCTGCTCTCATCACAACAAAACACATCAAGTTTGAACGAGAGCCTGATCACAAGCCTGATTTGATAGAATTGGAACCCCAGCCCCAACCCACACATCCAACCAGGGACAGTGAAGGCTATCCACTTGAGGGACTTGATGAAGTTGGGTTGGGACCTGTGGCTACCTCGCAGCAACCTTGAAGAAACCTGGCAGCAACCTGTCAGCAACCTGGCACATCTAAAAATAAAACTCACATATATACAGGATGGCCACACCACTCGAGACGATCCCTGAAGAAACTCCAACTCCAACTCCAACTCCAACACCTGCACGGGTTACCTCTGAGGCTCCAAAAACAAAGCCTGCAACAGAAAAGAACCCCGGCCGCGTTGCTTCTGGCAAAAGGTTAGCAGAACGAAACCGCATGGCCCGGGAAGCAAAGAAAAAGGTCGAAGCACAAAAACCTGCACCCTCAACAAGTGAAAACAATTCTCCAACAAGTGGCACAACAAGTGACACAACAAGTGACAGCAACAGCAACAGCAACTCAATCGTTTATATTTTGGGGGTTGGTGGGTTGATTGTCTCTGCTGCTGGTGTTTATTACCAGCGCGAAGCTATAATGCAAAGGCTTGGGAGAAAACCAAACACACCACCACCAACGCCAGCAAACACCCCCACGCCAACCCCACCTGCAACACAACCAGCAACACCCCCATCTCGAATTCCGGTAAGACAAGGAATAAAAAATATGGAATAAAAAAACATATATATACTGACACCATGAATCCTTTCCAAGCTTTGATGAATTCTGCTGCAATCGGAGGTGTGGTTCTTCTTTGGGTTGGACTTAATTTTACCGCCTTTGAAACAGTTTGTGGTATAGCCATGAATAGGCACAACAGACCCGAGCCTGAGTCTGAGCCCGAGTCTGAGTCTGAGGATGAGGTCGAGGAGCCACAAGCCCGAGTCGAGGAGCCTCGAGTCCGAACCCGAGGTCGAGGCAGATGCCGAGGTCGAGTCTGAGTCAGAAAAATAAAAAATCATATGTATACCGGACACAAACTATGTCTGACAACAAGCTTGTGAAGTCTATCCTCGACGCCGCAACAATCACTGGCCTTGTCGCTGGTATTGGTTGGATTGGGAAAAAGACCGTCAAAGAGAACTTAACTGCCGACCCCAGTGCAAGCTTAATGAATTACGTCAAGTTCGCAGCCGTCATGGCTGGCACCATCGCGCTGAAGAAATATCTCGAGGACCAGAAAATCCTCCCAGACAACTTATAAAACCATATGTATACACAATGGCTTCGATCGCAATAATGGCTCTTGGCGCTGTTCTCAATGCGGCCGCTTTCACGGGCGGCAATTATCTCGCAAAATATCTGTCTGGTGATAACGGAAAGGCAGCAATGGATGAGAAAATCCGACATGACCACGTCTTTGAACAATACCAAGCGGCTTACGCCAAATACCAGAAGGACCGCACCAAGCTCCTCGACTGGATTGCAGCCAACGATCGGAAGGAACACCAAGCTAGCAAAAACTTCCAAACCACTGACCAAGCCCTAGTCTTGTATAACCAGATGCACCAAACGCAACCAGATAAACAAATCAAAGACAACAAAGAGCCTGTCTTCTCGGACTTCTACAAGCCCAGCCCACAACAGAGGAATGGCGAACTTGCGTTCATTGGAGGCACCCTGCTTGCGGGTGGGTATGTGGCTTATCGCTTTCTTTAAAATTTAAAAAAAAATCCCATATATATACCATGGCTGTCCCCTTTTCTAAAGAAGCTCGTGACGCATTTTTTGAACAGCTTCGCCTTTTTCCAGCATGCCCCTTGGATAAACAAACTGAGGAAGTGACGAAAGTGTTTCAGAAACTTGCTGAAGCAATCCCCGCAGACATGCCGGAAGAATATCATGAATTCTACCGTAACCTCATAACATTCCACACGTCTCAAGAAACTGAGGAAATAAAGCGAACCTGTCAGAAAGTGATTGAACTTTCTGGAAACATTTTTCCCGGTCTTATAGAGCATTTTGATAAGGACAAAGAAGCTGCTAAAAGGTTTCTTGAAGAGATGCGCCCTTTGTTTGCATGTTATAGCCATGGAACGAGCCCCGATTCATAAACTCTATATATACCCCTATGGAGGCCAAACTCTCTAAGATCTATTACAGTCCGAAAGGGTATTGGAAAGGTCTTGCCGCTGTCAAAAAGCTAGCTGCGGCGGCCAAGGTCTCTGACGATGTCGCAAAGAAATGGCTTATCAAACAAGCCCTTTGGCAAGTTTACCTTCCGGCACCACGCCATATCCCTCGGCCCAAGTTTGATGTCTCAGCACCCAATGCAGTGCATCAAGCAGATCTTCTCTTCCTGCCCCACGACAAACTTCCACACGGGAGAAAGGTTTACAAATACGCATTAACCCTTGTGGATGTGGCTAGCCGATACAAAGCAGCAGAGCCTCTGACTTCGAAAGAGTCTGAAGAAGTCTCAAGGGCATTTCAGAAGATTTACAGACTTGGACCTTTGAAATGGCCGCAACTCTTGCAAGTTGACCCTGGGAAAGAGTTTATGGGGGCTGTGACTCTAACAATGGAAAACAACAAAACAACCATTCGTCGCGGACGGGTTGATATCCACAGAGACCAAGCAATTGTGGAGAGATTCAATCGCACCCTGGCTGAAAGGCTGTTTGGTTATCAGTATGCCGTTGAAATGAATATGCCCTCTGGCCGTTCGACTGCATGGGTCAAAAGACTGCCAGATGTTGTCTCAGCCTTGAACAATGAAGTAACAAGACCCACTGGCAAGAAGCCAAAGGATGCCATCAAAGAGAAAGCCGTTTCTGCCAAGCCTGCGACTCCATATGCTAGGCCTGTTGGGGTGAATGAGAAGAAGCTCCCTCCCCGGGTGAGTGTGAGATATTTGTATCAGCCCGGTGAGTTGGAAGGGGGCGGGAGGCGTGCGACTGATCCCATCTGGGCTTTGAAGGTCCACAACATTGAGAAGGTTGTCACCAAACCAGATGCACCAGTGGTTTATTACCTTTACGACGGGCCTAAGAGAGGGTTTGTTCGTGAGGAGCTGATGGTTGTGCCACCGCCCACTCAGTTGCCCCCAGCTGGGTTGTGAAACTCAATCGGTTCTGTGTGGAGGCCGTCTGGCAGAACCCAACGCTTGTCGTAATAAGCAGAAAGCCCCAGCTTGTGCTGCTCGTAAGTGAACATGGCACCGTTGTGCATTCGGAAGCCCCTGTTGGTGGCCATGTCCCTGCTCCCTTGCAGGGCTCTTTCGAACCTTTCCCAGCGAAGCTCGTTCTGCTTCTTGTTGACGCCCTTGGAGGACATCTTGTCCTCGCCACTGTCCTCGTCTTCGACGTAATAACACTTGCTGCACAGGGCGATGGCCCTGTGCCTTCCTTCTCAAGCTTGAACAAGCCAGGCTCTCTGCCGCTCCACTTGTCCCACGCCAACCAATTCTTCTTCTCCGCCTCGAACTGGGCGAGAAGTTCCGGGCGAATGGCATCTTCCAGAGTGTCGTGTGCAAGAGCGAAGTACATGCTGTCCGTGTCTATCTGGATGAGCTCGAAGTCGCGCCTGTCGATGAAGTAATCTAGGAAGTCGTAATAGAACTCCAGCATGCGAAGCTTGGCAAGTTGGTACACAACAATGCCCACTTGAAAGGGGCGGTCGATTGTGACCTTTTGCTTTCGCAGCTCGATCTTGTAAGCAGCTCCAATCTCTTCGAGGTCATCGAACAAGGGTGAGCGGAGATGCTTGTCGACCTCGTCCTCGTCAATTGTGTACAACGTTCTTGTCTGGCGCTCCACAGCTTCGATGAACTTGCCGTAAGCACTGTTGCCAAGGAGCTTGAACACTTCAGCAAGCAGGGCCTTCTCCTTGTCAGCGTCGCCTTTCCTTCGGTTGTCGGCTACCTCGCGAACGAACCAGTCGAAGAGCATTTTGGGCATGTAATCGAGCGTGCGGTAGACTGCCGTGATCTTGAGCCCGATGTTGAGATACCACTTCAAGAGGGGGGCGTAGATCAGCATCTTTTTCGCTGACAACACACCCAGAAGCTTTTTCTGGTCGGGAAAGCGGGTTCGGCCACTTTCTTGGAGGTAATCGTGCATATGCTGTGGAACAAATTCGTCAGGCACTGCTTGGTTGATGAAGAGTGGGGGAAACTCTTCGAACTGCTCCCACAACTCTCGAGGGACTTCGATGTCCACTTCCGCAAACCCGAACCATCCGCCTGTATGCAGCTTAATTTCAAGAACTCTCGCTGCCTGCTCCGGAGCATTGTAATGCACAACCTTCTCTTTACCACAGGGCATCTCCTGCAGCATCGTGCTTGGGTAAAGGGAGTTAGCATCGTACCCCACAATCCGTTTCGTGATGCGAGCTAAGTCGCCATGTTTGTGAGAACGAATGCGGGTTTCGCCTCGCACGTGTTTGCGGGTGAAGACAAGGCTTGGCCCGCCAACCACAGCCCCCTTCAGCATGGCGTAAGCTTCTGGACCGGGGGCGTATAGGGCTGGAGCATTGCGGCCTCTCAATGAACCTCGCAAGACGTATTGCATTGATACTCCTGGCAAGGAGACCGCGTCTTTGAAGATGTCCACTCCGAGGCCCGTGTAAAACCCCTTCATCGCTTGGAGCGCTTCGAGGAAGGGAGCCACGTCGAGATTGTTGTAATGCTCCAGCCAGTCTCCGAATGTCTTCATGCCTTCCTCGTGGAAGATGCGATTGCATTCTTCGTGCTCCTTGGGAGAAAGAACGAAGGCCTTTTTGAGTTGTGAGTACCAGCACTCGTATGGAGGAAGCCCCGGGTAATCCAGCTTGTCAGCGCTGTCAAACCACTCGTATGGAAGCCAGGACTTGGTCTGTGTCGCTCCATACGTCTTGACCCACTTGTCGTACGTGATGCCTGGGGCCAAATAATTCATGATGTCCAAGAACTTGTAGCTGGGAGTGTTGATGAACATGATGCGCCCCTCTTTCTCCGCGGCGAAGACCCCGTTCTCGCCAGCGAGATGAGTGACAAAGTACTTGCGAATAAGCTTGAGATCGTAATGCCCTGAGTTGAAGCCGACCACAGGCACTTGGTTGCACCATTTGTCGATGAGTTTGAGTTGCTTCTCAGGAAGATTCTCAAGGTCTGGGGGCATGTATTATACAGCCACGTCATCTCGGATAGCTGCGCTTCGCCGCTCCAGGGAGGCATAAAACAGACCGATAAGCTCGTCAGGATCTTTGGAGCAAATGTACTCAGGCTCAGGGTTCAACGTGTCGGCAATGGAGACTGAGATGGGCACATGCTCGCTTTCATAAGTGAGATCGTGTGTCGGGCGCGCTGCCTTGGTCTTGTCCTGGTATGCTTCGAAGTCATAGACGATCGCGTGGGGATATGTTTTATTTCTTTTCTGTGGGCAACGATCATTCCACCAAGGGGCAGGCCGTTCATGCTCCCACCTTTCCACCACGGTTTACCCAGCGTCTCGAAGCAACTGAGTTCGTTGCAGAGTCTTTTGGTAAGCAATCGTCCTTGTGATTGTGTTGCCCCTTCGGTCAACATGAACCGCTTCGTCCCTCGTTCCCTCGGGGTAACATTCCTCGCAACCGTGCCAGTGACAACCGTGGAACTGAAAAACTGTCTTGCTTTCTGGGTGATAGCCGTCGACTGGAGCCCCACAAATATAGCTCTCACCACCATGGCCGCATCTGTGATGGTGGATGTGAATGCCGGCCTGTTTCGCCTCCCACTCCAACCAGCACACGCCCTTGACACCGAAACCTCCTTCTGGGTAAAAGGCTTTCTCAAAAGCTGACTCCGGAGGGAGGATACGTTTCCCGGGGCAGTCGATTTTGGTTTGGCCACGAGTACACGTCTTGGAGTGGCGAGTTAAATTAGCAGCCCGCGTGAACCTCCCACCGCACTCGCCACAAGTGTAATTGTTTGTGACTTTATTGATGTTGGTGATCAAGAAGGAGTGGTCCTCATAAATACCAACAGTCATGGTTGGAGCGCCCACCTTGTTGTAATTCGCAGGGCTGTGAGATAAAGTGAAGTCACCATTGGGGTGAACAAGATATACGGCAATTCCTTGCTTGAAATGCTTTTCGATTTTAGACAAGTGCCGCAAATTTAGCTGACCTCGAAACCCCGGATAAAAGGCGAAGAAGCTTTCCGCGAGTTCTCTGGATCTGCGAGTGTTGTCCCTTTTATGAGCACCTCGATGGACAGCCAAACAACGAAAGAGACAAAGATTGTCGTTGAAAGTGTCCAGAGAAATGACTTCTCTTTTGTTGCGAATCCAATCAGGAAGACGGCCGAGGCCTATTTGCAAGGGTTGTCGGTCAAGAATGACTTTGACCTCAACCAGGACGGTGCGTTCATAAACCCATTTGGTGTCAGGCCTTTTGAGTCTTGCGTTTTGAAGACGAAGCTCTTCCTGAGATTGCAACCACTGTCGTGTCTCGGAGAGAGTGGCTAGCCAAGGCCCGGTTTGATTGTTTTGATAAAAACTTCTCAACTCCTCGTTTTCAGTGTTTCGCAGCTTGACTGTGGAGATTAACTTGATTGCGTGTCGTGTGTGAACATTTTGCTTGATTTTGTTCAAAATTCTGGCGACAAGAGAGTTTTCGAGCCCGTTTACAAACTGTAACGTGATTGTTCGTCTGCCATGTTCAATCTGTCGGTCAACCCGCTCATAGATTTGAACAAATTGTTCAAAATCTAGCTCCGGCGGGTTGTTTTGAGGCTCGACCTCCTCGGCAGGCTCGATTCGCTCGATATTTCGTGCCTGTTCGTCCAGCCAGGCAATCAGCTCGCGTTGATCGTCATCACGCCGTCTTCGCCGTTGTGGCATTGCGTATATATAAGGGTTTTTGCTTTCTTCAATTGGTGATGCCTCGCTTGCCGTTGCGGGTGGGCTCGGGGAAAACGCATTTGACTCCCTCTTACGGGTGTTGAGGCCGAGGATCCCGAGTAGTGTATAGAGAGCTCTTCTCAAATGCGTTTTTTTGAGCCGATTTCCAATTTGTTGCACCGATAATCAATTTTTTCGAGCGAAGTGAGGAAAAATTGATTATCGGTGCAACAAATTGGAAATCGGCTCAAAAACCGCATTTGAGAAGCTCTCTATACACTACTCCGTGAAACCCTCCCTTTAACAGCACAGGCTTGCCATGTTAAGAGTCTGCCATGCGCGCTTCGTGCTCTTTTCTCGCGCTTTGCTCGCGACCTCCTTTTTTTGAGCGCCTGTCAGGCAGGTGGATTTCTGCTGGCGTAATCTTTATCAACCAACCTTTTCAGTTACAAAAACCTCGAGACTCAGAGCCTTCAAACGAAGAAACTTTTGTCTCAATTCTTCAATAAATGAATGTCAGAAATCCTCCTATACATACTTGTTATAAAGCAAAGCGACTGTAATCTCGTTTAACTTGCCTGTTTACTCACCTTCTCGCGACTTCATCAAAACTTTGCTATCGCCACAGCGCAGGGGACTCTGTAAAATGAAGATGCGGACGGCGTTCGGCAGACGGCGGACGGCGGAAAATGTTCCTAGTTTATGCCCTTCAGTAAAATGATTTTGTACTGTGCGACACCGTTAAAAGTGAAAATTTCAGTTGTTGTTATTGTCGTAGTTTGCGTTTTTGTTTGCGATTTGATAGTAAAAAATAAATAGGAACAAAATTCGTTTACTTCTTAGTTTACTTAAGTCACGTCTTAAAAAAACTGATAAGACGTCATCGGGTGGTGGGGATATTGTTTGTTCGAATTAAATCGGTCTAATCGGTCCTGGTAATACCAGTCTAGTATCCAGAGTTTAGTTTCCTCTTTAGTCATTCCTTGGTAGTATAAAACCACGAATAAAAAAAATATAGACATTAATACATTAGTGCGCGAATAAGATTTCTGCAATTTCCGAAGATTTCTGAAATTTTCCGAACATTGTCTTAAATGACCTTAGTTTCATGTTAAGTCATTCATAAATTCGTATATAAGCTCACGAATAAATGGGTACAGAGAATAATACACGAGTGCGCGGAGAATGAAACATGAAATATTATATTATATATTAATTAACAACACAGAATACGATTTCTGCAATTTTCGAACGTTTCTGATCATTTAACGAAAAATTCCGATGAGTACCGAAGACTGCCGACGATTTTCGATGGTGATTCGAAAATGTCTCGACTAATAGTGATTTTATTTTTTTTCTTCAGTATTTTTTTTATTAATTAATAAATTAATTTTATTTTATGCATTTATATATTAACTTTATTTATTCTTATTTATTTATTATTTTTCGCCGTCCGCCGTCCGCCGTCCGCCGTCCGCATCCAATCAATCAATCCTTTATTTCGCGTGGTCGGTAAAGAGCTAGTTTCCAGGTACGCCACAAAATATTAAATAAAGATAAAAGATACAAAATAAAACTTCATTAGAAATAAACTTCACTTACTGTACTTTTTTTACTTTTTGCGATGTCGTTGGTTGTCGTTTCCACTTATAAGTGGAAACGAGAACCAACGACATCGCAAAAACTCGTAAGCCACAAAAGCGTCTAAAATGGACGCAATTTGCGCCCAAATTGCATAAATTAAAAGACACAACGAAAACCCAGTGCCGAGGTAAGTGAAGTTTATTTCTACATTAATAGCTTTATTTTAGCATTTATAAGATAAAAGTGAATTTCCCATACAAAGTCTCCTAATTGTTCGTTGTGTAATAGAGCGATTTTCGTATGACCTTGAAATGGAACGCGTGTACAGAGCCAAAACAACAAATGGACGCGAAAAGTAAACATTAGATTGGTTTATCGAACAGAGTCAAACGCGCGCGGATTTTGATTGGCTTATCGAACATGCAACGTGTTGAATACAAAAACAAAGTAATTTTCCGCTTTTTTCCGCAACTGGAAACAACAAAATGCCGAATTGGAGAGTTGAATACTAGACTTTGGCAGACTATGCAGTAAGTGGAAGTTATGCAGTCAGTGCACGCGAAAACCGCGTATGCTACAATACCGCTCGAACAATTTGCGAAAAATTAATCGCGACCGGAGATTGTCAAGCTGGAGGAAGAGGGAGGCCACCAAAGAAAATGGAACCTTCGGGCTCTCCATCCTTCGGTGTAAACTCACTCCTGATGAAATGTGAGAAAGACCTCTGAAATAACCACAGATACAAAAACACCATTAAATTTCCACCGAGTTTCGAAAACACGCACAACACAGCACATTTGATTTTTTGTCCGAGAACTTTCTGAAAATCGTGCTATCAATATTCTGTTTGACGTCATTCTGTTTTCGACATTCCGATTGGTTTATCGAAAAAGCGCATTTCCCATATTAGGGTTGTTTACGCGGGAAACGAAACGAGGCTTTTGTTTCGATCTGTTCAATCATTGGCGGATGAAACAAATCGCAAACACTCTCCGAACCGTTTTTCAATGTCATACGAAAGAACCATCGCTTACTGAGCTTGGGCTGCCTGTGGCTTTATAAGTGGAAACGACAACAAGCAACATTGCAAAAACTCGTAAGCCACAAAACCGTCTAAAATGGACACAATTTGCGCCCAAATTGCATAAAAGACACAACGAAAACCCAATGTTGAGGTAAGTGAAGTTTATTTCTACATTAATAGCTTTATTTTAGCATTTATACGATTAAAGTGAATTTCCCATCGTTGTGTATCCGATTCACTTGGTACTGTGTTAGATTTGCCCATTTCTCAGACTGAAATAAAAGCCGCAATCAAAAAACTTAAGAATAAGAAAACACCAGGGGTTGATAGAATTCGGAGTGAGATGTTAAAATGTGGTGGAGATAAATTAATTCCAATATTATTTAATTTATTGAATCTTATTGTAAATTCAGGAATATTTAACAACTATTCACCGAAGTGGAGGTGGGTAGTGGTGGATATTTACCGAAACGATAACGAAAATGATGATTTTTAACTCATTTATTCCTGTCAACGATTACAATTTTCGCGCGCAAGTTGCTGGGAGGTGAATAGCACTTGCTAAGCAATGCCTATATATCTCGGAAAATCTTGCCATATTAAACGATCAAAGCATCATGAACTCAATAAATACGCTATTGATAAAATATGATCAAACCACAAGTACTAGTTTTTCTTTTTTTAACAAAAATGCCAACTCATTAAAACAATATGTATCCACTCTTTCTTCGAATATAGAGAAAGACTCTATAGCGCACCAAATGAAACTTATTAAAATGAATACTAAACTAAATTTTTCTTACAAATTTAAAAATAATACCAACAGTTCTGTTTGTTATGACCTGGTCAAGAATATGAGACACAGGAGAATTCTTGCCAAATTTAGAGTTGGAAACCATAACCTTCAAATTGAAAAAGGAAGACATACAAAGCCTTTAACACCAAGAGAACTAAGGAGCTGCGAATGCTGCCATTCAAAAAATGTAGAAGATGAATGTCATTTCTTTTTCGACTGCGTCTCGTATGTTGATTTACGGAACAACTTATTTTACGACATTAGAAAATATTGTGCAAGTTTTAAGAATTTAGCAGACGAAGACCTAATTGTATTTTTCTTCAATAATATAGATCCCGTGATTTGTAAAAAAATGAGCCTTTTTATATACGAAGCGTCCTTGAGGCGTGTTGATTTGTTAATCCGTAATTAGTAATTATTATATTCATCATTGTTATTGCAATACCATTAATGTTATATGGGAATGCCAATAAATATGTTAAATGTCAAAGAACAATCACATACTAAGCTTGGGCTACCTGTGGACCGACCGACCCACTTTCACGATGAGGGAAGGTGATGGGAAATGAAACACGTTATGGGATGGCCTAAAATAAGGTTATTGACCACAGTGTATTAACCCTTTAAGCCCCAACATCAAAATTTAAATTCTCATTTCTAGTCCTTTACATTTCCTATAGAAGTAGTAGGGAGAAATTGTTTGGATATCAAGAGAATTCATCTTGTGTGATCATGTCCTTAATTCTCATGACCTTTTTGATTGATAAGGCATTGATATTACAAGGAGAAATTTGATGCTGATCACTCTTGGGGCTTAAAGGGTTAAAGAGATTTTAAAAAAACTGAAGTTTTGAGCGCTAGCCTTTGAACATCAGATTTTTAATCTCTTTAGGGTGGCCCATTTACTGGCTTATAATAACGACACAGGCGATAAGACAAGATTTTTTAATTAGCCGACTTACACTTCAATGCATGCCCCAGGCCTCCGCTTGCTGTTTTAAGGGGCAGTGTCCCTGGCTGATTTATCATGTTTTGATGATTATGGCCAGGAGCGGGGGGGTTGGGCAATTTTTTGGTGCAGGATATTTTTTTCTACGCTCGAGACTGTGCAGGATTTTTCTTTTTACCATGATTTGCTTGCATGATATTTTTTTGGCGAGTCTATATGTTTTAATGCCTGACACATATACGTGTTAGGAATACAAGAAAGGCCATACTAGAGACAGGAATACTATAGCAAGTCAGATCTGATGGAACAGCAGCTTGATAGCATGAAGCCTGGCCGCGGTGTTGTAACTGCCCTACAATTTTCTTTACACCAGCCCCCTGTTGATGTTGCTTCCACAGCCCATCGTAGTACACCCAACCATCTTACAATTACAGGGGCGGCGCCGGAAATATAATGTTGGTGGGGCGAATCTCCTGTGCCGAGCGCCGAAGGCGCGAGCTTCTAGGGGGTCCGGGGGCATGCTCCTCCGGGAAATTTTTGAAATGAAACTCTCTGAAATGCTATTTCCAGCGTTCCTGAGACCGGAGAAACAGTTTCCAAGGCCAGCTTTGAGTTCAGTTTAATTCTCATGAAAAGTACATGTGCACGAAACACTTTCTGAAACTTGGGTGTAACTCCATTTTGGTTGTTTGTTCAAAGTAAATTCGACTGTCACTCGAATATTCTCTGTCAATTCTTTTCAGTATGGGAAGGCTTTGGAAACGAATTTTCCAAAGCGATTTTCTCTGTCATTAGAGGCAGAAAGAAACTGATTTCCATTATCAGCCATGTTCAATTTGTCAGTTAATGCAATGTCTGGATAATGCAATGATTTAATCTTTCTTGTGACATAGTTTGTTCGTAGATATGTCTTGAGCCTTCTTAGGGCAGAGGCCGAGCGCTAACTCACAGCATTGATGGATTTGTTTGGATTTGTCGGTAGCTGGAGTCCGATAGCTGACGTCCGAGTAACTCAAGGGGTATTGAAATGCTTGGTTCACAATATCCAATCTCCAGTCTAAAGTCAGTCACAGTATCTCCGATGCTATAATTGTAGTCTTTTGATTAATTAACGGAATATTTATTTTGCAAACTCTAATGCATTAAAGCGCCCCGCCATCACATCTGGTCAAAGGATGTTGCTACACTAATCATCTCCGCCCACCGCCATTTTGAACTGTCGAAAGTTGGTGGGGCAAATGCCCCACCTGCCCCACCGGTAGCGCCGCCCCTACAATTACAAGCTTGTTGTACAACACATAAACAAAGTATTTCTCATCCATTGAGATATACATGTACCTACAATGCCACTGTACAACTATAAAAGAGCCATTCCTTGTGTCAGAAAATATCTTACATGCTTATGAAATCAGCTAAAAAGCCTACAAAGAAACACAACTTACGTCGGGTCAAAAATAAACCATTGTTATTGGCTAAACTAAACAAGCCAATGAAAAGATAGAACATTTGATCCTCCCCAAGTGCATATAAGTCGCTAACATTCTACAACGTTAGTGTGATTTATTTGTGTTCTGACCATCTGCTTCTGGATATAAAATATTGTTCTAAAAATATAAAGCTTTGCAGGAATTTTTTTTCTGGGGTTTTTGTTTTGCACGATATTTTTTTTGCAGTTCAAGGCCGTGCTCGAATTTTTTTTTGGTATTTGCCCAACCCCCCCCCCCCCCCCCCCCCCCCTCAAAAATCTAATGGTCCGTCCCTAAGCATCAAAAATGCAAAAACAACTTTCAACTGGCTCAATTTTGTTTATTTTCACGGCTTACTGAAATAGCTTGACGAATTGCGTGACACATTTAAAAAACCTTCTCAGATTGGAAGCAAAACATCGTTAAAACCTGAAACTTATAATTGTGAAGGATTGTAACACTGCTGCATACCATGTTAGAAACAGCAGGATGGATGTAAATCTTCATGACGTCATGTGCAAGCCAAGAATTTACATGGGTTTCAAATGGTAAGCAAAACCCCGCGGGAGCAAAAATTCCGCTAGTGATTGGCGTGTAACTTTTGCCATTGACCGCCAGAAAGGAGCTGAGTAGCAACGCTTACGGAATGAAAACCAACATAACCTTCCATTTACATTCCAACTGAAATGTAAACACTAGTGTATCTCAGGCAAGTTAAGGCATGACTAAGGCATTCCAAACGACCCCCCGCGACGAATTTAGAAATCCTTTATTATTGATTAATACAATTAACTTCAAAGTTCGAAGCTAATAGTAGGATTTACATCTGACTTGGTTAATCATATGAGAGTTAGCATCACGTGACAATGCTCTGTAAGTGACGTTACAAAATGTGTTTTCTAAAATGGGGAAAGGTTCTGCAATATAATTTTAAAAATATGTGCTACTAAATTGTCCAGTAGAGTATCAGCATTGTTATTCTGCCTTGTAAGGTGGTATCTGTAATTTGTATTAGAAGTTATTAAGCTATTTCCAAAGTCACGTGACCTATTTACCCTAATTACGTGATTGCTATTAAACTTGGACATGCGCACAAGGCTATTCCATGACCAGCACATGAAATGCAAAAGATTGGTGCTCAAAAAGTTTTAATTTGATTTGATTTAATGTTCCCCATTTTACCCTGAAGATTTTAACCGTTAACGTTTAATAACAGGTCACGTGACTGATATTCGAACGTCACGAATATTTCATATTATTAAGGCCACTAAAACAATATTGCTTGCAAATTATTAGGAACATTGAACGACGACTTCCTTTTCAAATGAAACTATGCCAAATAAGCAGGTAAACCATGCCTTAACTTGCTTGAGATCATGTGATTGCGCAAGAATTTTTGCCCGGAGAGTTGTGTACATTTCAATTATCTCGCCAATGTCGATAGAAGCACGCCGCTCATCTTCAAGCTTTTTCTTGCCTGCTAACACTTTGCTTATAAATTGAGCGAGCCGATTTCACCTGGTGGCAGCCGCAGCAAAATTCGGAGCCGTTTCACAGAAGTACAGGTGCGTACAAACGTATTAAGAGCGGCTTTTTTTCCTGACCGGGTGAAGAGTGGCACATCGGTCCAAAATCAGGGTTTTCCATATTTTGTCCATAGATAGTCTATGGTGTGCCATTTATCGTGGTATAGTTATTTTGTTCAAATTATGTTTCAATTTCGTGAAAATTTTGAAAAACCGTTACGGCCGTACATTGCCTCAAAATGCCTAAAATGATAGCGATTTTCGTGACCACAAAAACCTTGGCTCGCAAAAGCGCAACGGTAAACTAGATTTGAACAAGTTCGGATATTAAGTAAGGAGTTATTTACAAGCAATTTGAGCCTAAAAAGAGAATTATAGATGTAACCCTAAATTTCTGGTGATCGAGTAAAGATAGCTCACATTTCGATATTTAAAAATCTCAGTTTAGAGCACTTTTTCAAAGCATCATTTTTATGTCCGGTATAACTCAGATTAACTCAAAAATTCGGCTGTAATATCTAGAAGTGTTGTCCTTACCCAGAATATAAAAATTAGTCTGGTACTTTTCATCGCTAGAAAGAAAGAGCGGGGTTCATTTCGGCAAAATCACAACAATTGCGGCAACAACTTGCAACAATCAATTCACTCTCCTGGAAATAATGGCCAAAAATCGAACAAACACTTTACAAAGTTACTCAAACTGGGCCCAAAACTCTGTAAGAAACCTTATTGTAAGCTTACCTTTCAAAGCCAATGGTTGACGATTGATTTATAGCCTATTTTCCTATCAAACTGCTTCTTCAATCTTCAACGCCAAAGGTCAACAAGCGATAAATTCCGGCCTAGGTCACGAACATCTGAAACATCACATTGCTTGCCACTTTATGGCTCATTTCACATTTGAAACTGCTCTATTGTACGACAAATATATCTCCATGAATGTTTCTGTCACTTTGAGGGCTTCTTGTAGAGGGCTTTGTTGAAATTAATATCAAACCCAGGCAGGCTGACACGATCGCGAAAGGAGTTTGGTGTCACGCAATGCGAAAGGTCAGCGGGCTACTATTCTCTCGGGCTCAAGCGTTTGAAGATATCTCTGACGTTCAGTACTGAAACCCTTGGAGACATCGGAATGGGAATGGGTTGGTCCAAGACGCAGCAAAATCGACTACGTGAAAGCAAGCGCTACCTGAAGAGCGACTACAAGGTATATGTTCAATTGATTTGTCATTAGCTACACTAGAATGAAACGTCCTGTTAAGGGACTCTCTCATAGCATGCAGGAAACCACGTGATAAGTCCAAGCTATCTTTTGTAACAGATCAGTTTCGACGATATCTTCCTTCATAACTTACTCGATATCAATCTCATCCAGGGCTTTTAAGCTAATTAGATTTCTGAGTTTGCAAAGAAAGCAAAAATTAACGAGGTTGAAAAGGGTTTTCAGCTGCGCGCGCGCGTAACTTGCATATACCATTCCTGGGATGCACGCGTGAGCTGAACGGATGCAGATTTCTATCAAAAGTCGCGCTCGCAGCCTACCAGAAATGAAAAAGGTGCGTAAACAGCGCAGAGTTGTTAACTAAGATATTTATAACTTGTCCGCCTGAACAGCAATAATTTTTGCAGTCTTTTCACAAACACCATAACGACAAGAAACCCTTACGAGTCTCCTCAATTAACAAAACCATCTCTTATTGATTTGTACAACAGGTGCATGTGTCTATGAGTTCGACAGTTGCAGATCACTGTAGAGCGTTCGCCCTGAGTGACCCGAAGGAGCCTGCGTTTCAGTCTGTTTGCGATCACGAACACACTGATGCTTGTGACCGCTGTGAGATGCTGGCTTCAGTAATTCGAGAAGTAGAGGCAGGCCTCGCTGCACAAGGTGACAACATGTCATCCGAGGTGAAGGAAGAACTTTATTTCGGAGTAAAACAAGCTAAAACCACAGTCTTGTTAGGGAAATCGCACCTTCTGTGCTCGGTAAACCAAGATGCGGCGCGCGTGGAGGTTATGGAAGCACTAGATGAATCTTCAGTGTTATTGATACAAGACTGGGCAATGAAATATTTGCGCAGAAAGTACAGAGAAAGCCAAACCGACTGGTTTGGAAAGCGCGGCATTCCATGTCATGTGACAGTAGTGACGAGGAGGGATGCCACAGGAGAACTGCAGACGTTAACATTTGCTCACATCTTCCCAGCGTGCAGTCAAGATAGCTGTGCAGTAATCGCCGTCATGGCTGACGTTATCAAACAGCTGAAGATAAACATGCCCAGCCTGAAGTCTGTTTTCTATCGCCAGGATAACGCCGGATGCTATCACTGTGGCGCAACTATTCCCTGTGCTAGAGTCCTTGGACTGAACGATGACGTCATCTCAATAAGGCGCCTAAATTTTTCTGATCCACAAGGTGGAAACGGGTCGTGCGACAGGAAAGCTGCAACGATCAAATCTCACATGAACATCCACCTCAACACTGGTAATGACATCGAGTCACCCGCCCAAATGAAAGATGCAATTCTGTCCTCCGGTGGAGTGCCAGCAGTTAGCGTCACTCTGTGCGAATCAGTCACGATATCCAAGATGCCGCCCCTAAAGATCGTAGGGATCAGTCTTCTGAACAACATCAAGTATGAAGATGGCGGGATCCGCGTTTGGAAGGCGTATGGCATTGGCCCTGGAAAGCTAATACCAACAGAAAAGATGAAGTGTCCATCTCCACCTCGGAAATTCCTGCTGTTACTGCAGCTTCCACGCAGCCAAGCAGTTTTGCTTCAGTCAAACAAAGAAGAACGCACATCTTATCAGGAGGAAATGAGGATCAAGTGACTGGAACAGGAGGCTGAAAGTAACGATGATACGAGAAGAGCAGCAGAGTCAGTCTTCACGTGTCCTGAGGAGGGATACATACAAACCTTCCTGAGACACTCATCAATGCAGCGACACCTAGACTGTGGCAAGCATCAACGAGCACTCGAGCGCGAAACACTGTTAGACAGAGCTGCCTTCACATATGCTGAAACTCTTGAGGGGCAGAGTGCCAGAGCTTAACACTGTTACAAGGCCCAGTCTCACCACATTGCAATTCCACCTTACCAATGGGATGGGCCCAATGGGTGGTGCTTCTCAAAGGGTTAGATTTACGCCCAGTCAGAAAAACTATCTAGCCGCAAAATTTAGACTTGGTGAGCAGTCAGGTCAGAAAGCAGATCCTGCATCCGTCTCCCGGGCAATGATAAAAGCTAAGGATACATGCGGTAATCCCCTATTTACAAGCGACGACTTCCTTACGCCAAACCAGATTGCAAGTTTTTTTTTCCCGCCTCTCATCGAAAAAATGCCTTAGCGACTATGATGACGATCGGTTTGACGCTATCCGGAATGCCGCAAATGAAGCCCAATTGGAAGACCTTGTAAATGCAGCTGCACGTGAAGTAGGGCCCGCAAATCCGATAACTTATGATGTGTACAATTTATGTGACATGTACTCGAGATCTAAGCTGAAGAATTTCACAATTCCAATATTATAGAAAAATTCATTGCCTGACGAGTGAATTCCACGTTAAATTTCACGCGAAAAACCGATATATCGGTTTTTCAAGTGAAGTTTAACGTGGAATTCACGAGTCTGACAATGTATTTTTCTTGAATCGCATATGTCAAAGAAAAACAACGTTTCCAGCGAGAAAGCCATTTCAAAGCCAACTGTCAAGAGCTAGCGAATAGAAATCAAGACTGATTCAAAATCACGCCGGGTGAATCACGCGCGGTCAGGTGAAAACCTTGTGGTAGCGACAAATTTTAGTTTTGTTTATCAGAAAAAAAACAGTTTATGACTGAAATTGATGCTGTTTGTACACTAAAGTACATAATGTGAACGGCTGTGGAGCCGAACTGCGAATGTTTGTGGTGGAAATTATAGCTTTGACACTTCAGAAGTTTGTTATCGCCGACCGGCAAACAGGGCAAATAGGAACTTCATCACAGCGACAAGTAAACACCATGCTAAATTGGGAAAAACCTTTGGACAACAAAGAAGGCAAATTTGTGAGTACTGATGGATTAGTTATTAAACATTCCGTAAAAAAAATATGCTTATCTTATCGCGTTTGATCACTTCAATTCATAAGTTGACGACGAAAGGGTCCGGCGTAATAATCTTGCCTCTCCGCTCGAACAGGAATATTTTTATTCTCACCTTATTTTCGCGATTCATTTCTAAGAATACCAGACTGTACTACTAATATTATCTCTATCATTATTGCCTTTGTTTCTCTAATACCTTTTTACACCGATTTTCTTTGATACTAAACAAGACAGGAGTTGCGATACAAGTTTTGGTTTTGAAATAAGAAAGTTCGCTGAAAGTTCTTCTTCGGACGGACAGCATCTTGTTTATTTTTAAAGCAACCAGACGGCCGTTTCGGTAAGAAGAAATTACTTTCTATGTATAGCTCAGTACAGTATTCTTGTTTTCATAAACTTCTTTGTTTAATAATTTAGACATGTTTTTTTTTTAAGCATGAAATATCGGTTTTCGCCAGTAGCTCGCTCGCCTTCTTGTATGACTGCAGTGTGAATGGCTTCTTCACTCTCTACAAAGTTCACATTTTGGTTATAAAATTGGGAAGAACAGGAATTCACTCTTGACAAATTTATCAGTTGTGAATATCGCGTCTGTATTTTTCGCTCCAAATCAAAACCCACTTGTATAGTATACATACTATACAAAGAAAGTACAGAAACATCGTCCTTCGAAGATGCCATGCAATATCACTTCTCAGGTATGCAATTCCACGCTTAATCGTATCAATAACAAAATTCTCGATTGTGATTGGTCATCCGCGCGCCTATTTCTCACGTAATTGGCGCGCGGTCACGTGGGTGTCCAATTACAGCTATCCAATTACAACTTTTTGAAATTGGATAGCTGTAATTGGACACCTACGTTGCGCGCGCGTCAATCAGTTGCATTTGAATGGGCTCCTTTTTGCTGTTTTCCTTCTACTTTCAAACTGACAGAAAATATCCAAGACGTTTTTAGTACAAAAGAGTCGACATAGCTTCTGAATCTCGAATTTGGTTATTGATGCGATTAATTAGTAATTGAACTTCGTGTCGTACAATTCAGGGGTAATCGTGCTCGTAATTTCAAATCGTCCTCGCGCTTCGCGCTCGGCCGATTTGAAATTACTCGCCCGATTACTCCCTGAATTGTACTCCACTCAGTCCAATTACTATTACAAATACCCTCGCTTCGTTGGCCAATAAGAATGCGAGTTTTCTTTGACGTATGCGATTTCTGCACTTCTTTCAACATTGATATCACAGGCGTATTCGTTAAACGCAAACAGCCTTACGTCGACAAGATCAAGTTGCTTTGCATAGGCTGTAGCTACCAACAATAACGATTTTGTGGTCAAACTGAACTTGATTCGTG
The DNA here is from genome assembly GCA_024195265.1 of Dendrophyllia cribrosa. Taxonomy (NCBI): domain Eukaryota; kingdom Metazoa; phylum Cnidaria; class Anthozoa; order Scleractinia; family Dendrophylliidae; genus Dendrophyllia; species Dendrophyllia cribrosa. Next base: position 28,262,862 of record JAJLRJ010000011.1, on the reverse strand, counting down.
CCCACATTTGCATATTTTATTGCGCTCTATTCTAGATTTCCTATTTCACGCGTTCAACAATCTTAGAAAACAGTAAGAGTTGTAAACAGTCTATGTTAATAATGTACATTACTGATTTCAGTTCACGTTCCCCGGGGGTGGTCGTCTTACTTTTTAGGGATTAAAACTCGTAGTTTGGTACCACTAGGAGTGTTTGAATCGAAAATTACCACTCAGAGGTATTCTGATACATTTTAAGGCATCAAAAATATGCTGACAGGAACAACATTTTAGCAAGAATTTATACGAGTCACACTCACAAAACTGGTTTCTGGTACCTTTTAGGAGTAATTTCCGATGATAATACCAGCAACTGTTTATGGGAGGCCTTCCCCCCCACCCCCCCTATGTAGGCTGTTCCAAAATAATAAAAAACACCGCTGACCTTACAGATTGCGTGACACAACAAACAGTCGGTGAGTATATTTTGAATCTACGACTCCTTTCTTTGCGTCAGAAAGCTTCGATTTACTATGTTAAAGAAAACCGCCAATGGCAATGGCATTCGTGGACATATATTTGTCGTGTTTTCGTCGCATGCTAACGCTGAAACAAAGAAACAAACCAAACAGAAACAAAGCTTTTTTATTGCGTAAGAACAATATGGCTGTCTGCAATTAATAACTCATGCAATAACATAACGGTTCAGTGATTTCATTGATATGTATAAATAAGAAATGAGTCGCTTTTAAGTAATAAATATACTATTATGCTGTTAAAGCCTGGTTTTCAAATGGATTGTTGAATAACCGGTGTCATCCTCAATGACACAGTCCTCTTTGATTTTTCCTATTTGACCATTTCGCTTTGTGACTTCTTTAGGTGGTAACTCTCCTAGGGTTATTACTCCTGTGATAATATCAGCTGTGACAGTTCCAAGCTGATCATTCGTGGTGGTGTTTTTCTCATCTTGTGGTGGAGGTTTACTTTCAAAGTCTATTGTCACTTGCATTTACTTGAATAACTGTGGTCGTTTGATTAAAAAAGAGTTGGCCATCCTGTTCTTTCACACCCACCAACTTTAAGGGACTACCAGTTTTGTTGTAATGCAGAGCCTGTTCATGTTTTTTTTGTCGAATCCAACTATCCTGGTGAATTTTGTGGGAGAGGTCTGCAAAGAACACTCAAAATAGTCTTTGTTTTGGCTGATTTTCGCAGAGGTGAAACAGAGTGGAGTAATCCTGGTCATTGTCTTTGCGCCTCGAGCTTGAAGATGCCATCACCTAACAAAGTAAAAATGCTGGCAGAATAACATTAATAATTGGTACTACTTGACACTCACAATGGGTGTTTTTAATGTTGGAAAATAAATTAATGTTACTGTGCTTATATACCTGTTAAAGTGTGTGGAAGAAAAAATAATGTTTGATAAATTGGTTTTAAATGGGTGAGAAGGTTTGTTAGAATGAGAAAATGAAATGGAATCCTATATGTGAGCAAAATAAAGCAGCAGAGAGTTTTATAAGAACATTGAATTGTTAGCTTCAGCTATAATTGATAAAAGTACTTGCCAAGTTATTCAAACGATTTTCTTCTTCAATTGTTAACTTGAGCTGAGATGAATCTTTTATACGAGCAAGCTTTTTGTCATTTTCGAATGCACTGCTACGTGATTTGCGAATGGTAAGTCTACTGATATCATTATTAGATCCAGATATACTACTTCCACATGAAGATTTACGAATTGAAGTCTACAGATGTCATTGTCAGTTGGCAAACTCGATTTAGATTTTAAGTTCTTCGGTTTAAAGTGCACCTAACCCCTATTTCTTTTTATTCGCCTAAATGAATGTGCTTGTTTTCTGGAGTGTATCTGTGAAAACATTTTTGGATTTGGTGAAATCCTCGATTTTCTGTGACCTGTTGGAATTTCAAAAATCGTGCCAAAACGGAGCTGTGTTTGGTTCAGTACCGAGTTAGACAGGGCATGGGTCTAGTCACGTGACGTGACGTACTTTCGGGAACCATTTCCTTCATTTTTGCGCGAATCGAGTGTAAATACTGTGCTTTAGTCCTGCAAAACTCGTGCAAAAAAGAAATTATGCCTGCCCGGTGCCTCGCCGCTGAAAGTACTCGACGATGCTTTCTTTGGGGAAATTTCGGTTCCCGAATCTACGTCATATCGTGACAGCCCAGGCACTCGCCCCAGATTCCATGTTGCTCGGTACTGAACCAAATTATCCTCCAATTCAACAGGTCACAGAAAATCGAGGATTTCACCAAATCCAACAATTTTTAAAGAGATACACTCCAGAAAACAAGCACATTCATTTAGGCGAATAAAAAAATTAGGGGTTAGGTGCACTTTAAATTTTATGTTCTTGTCCAAGGCACTGCTATATGATTTACGAATAAGCTTAAGTTTAAGCTTATGGAAGCTTTCAGGGCCGGGTTGTTCAAAGCACAATTAAGCTAACCCAGGATTAGCGTGAATTTTGAATCCAGTTAAACAACTCAACAATTGAAAATTTTCCAAAGTTTTCGATTCTGCCCTTTAGTTTCGACTCAGTAACTTGCCTTTACTACTAGCTATTAATGACCTTTTGAAAACATTTTTTAACAGAGAAATGAATCCTCGGTTAACTTTTAATCCGAGATTAGCGTTACTGATCGGCTTTCGAACAACCGGGCCCAGATGACAAGCTACGCACTACCCTCTGTAAGCTGATAAACACGCTTAGAATAACACCACTGTAGCGACAAAATATGAGAAAAATGGAGAACAAGCGTTTAACTTTGTGGATTATAAACTGAAATCAATTGTAAGCTTACCTTGCCGAAAACTCGTCTTTCTCGACTTGCTCCTCGCATCTTTCTCCTTTCGCTAACTTCTCAGCACCGTGAAACATAGGCACGCATTGCGTGCATGAGCTATTTTGAAAATTACCTAAATGATATGAAATGGTGAAAGCAACAAAACAGCGGAAGTAAACTCGCACAAATAACCGCTTGCAGATATACGTTTTCCAAATCCTCCGGCCAGACCACTACCAAAAAAAAATACCGAGATAACCAACTGGGTCCCGTTTCTCGAAAGTCCCGATAACTTTTCGGGCGGCCGGGAAAGCCATCTTATGTGCGCAATGTATTTATTAAAGATAAAAATTTTGTTGGTTTTTATAGCTAAGCAATAAAATTCTAAATTGACAAAACAAGTCGGGCTGGTTTGAGGGCTAAAAAATGCATCACCATTTTATAGATTCTGATTTTAATATAGTTCCGGGCCCTAAAAAAAGGGACTTTCGAGAAACGGGCCCTCTGGGACCAAAACTCTATTTAGGTGGAAAAATGCAAAGTTTGCTTTTGTATTCTGGTCTTAAGGGTTAGGTATGAAAATAGGTGGGAACAAAATCACAAGTTTTGGCTAGCTTTTTTTTCACGGGATTTCCGGAGTTATTTTTTGACGAAACTACGGCCCCAGTGAAATAAGCAACTTGTTTCAGTAATGAGTGTATTAAATGTCAACCAGAAAAGTCCTGCACAGAAATTTGATGCATCCAAATTGAAGGCTTATTATTTCCTGGAAATTTGTATCTAGTCTTTTTTAAAGGTTTCTTTTATTATTCACAAAAGACACGTGGAAAAGGTTCCCTTTGGCCTGGAAGACGCAAACTAATTAAATTAAATTGTTTTCAACTCCAAACCACAAGCTAATTAAATTAGTGACACGAAAATTCTTTGAACCACCTGTTTCTGTAATGTCAACCAGAAAAGTCTTTCACAGAAACTAAACGCATGAAAAATGAATATTAGTAGTCTCCTTGTAAATTGGAACTAATACTATTTTAACAGCTGTTTTTATTCTCCGCAAAAAAGTCGTGCAAATAGAAACAGAAACTAATTAGATTAAATTGTTTTCGACTCAAAACCACAAGCTAATTGAATTACTTACACGAACATTAGGTATGGTTACACATACCTTCTGCCCGAGGTTTCCCAGTGGGTAATTGGCTTGGGTTGGGATCGGCTTGGGTTTCCGGTTAGGTAATATTTTCCGGTTACACTGCAAATAATTACCCAAGGTCAACTTTTGACCTGGTAGTGTTTTGGCGGTAAATTTAATGCATCATGGAGATCGCAAACCGCGAAACGTATGGTCTCCTTGCAGTCGTTCTTCTGCTTCTTATACGGCAATATCCGGTTGATTTAGCGATCCAAAACTTCATTCTAAGACGAATGCGCAGAAGGCGTCTGCGAGTACGATTTCTACAATCACTCCAGATGCTGTATTTGTTCTATAGAAACCGTCGTTTGCGAGTTGCTCGCCGGCCAAGACGTGCTTGGATATTTCCTCGTCCAATTAGGGTATTTGGAGCAAAGACGTGTAAAATATACTCACTGTGGACCTCCAAAGTTCGCCATGCTTGTTGCCGCGTGTCTCGAATTAGGTACGTGACAGAGTATCTGCCGCGAATTCAGCGCAGCATGTGCTGCGGTTTCCGGTATTTACAACTTTCTTCCACCCGATTGGTTGTGGTTAGATCACCATAGCTAAACCATACGACTTGGCTCCGGGAGTGTCATGGGTTATTCTTTTGTTTTCTTTGATGTATCTCTAGTGATTTCCCGTGGGTAGTTTCACTGTGGGAATATAGGTCACACACAAAACATGTACTCCCCTTGGGCAAAGTCCTACTTTCCCGTGGGCAAAAGCTCTAGTGGAACCACAACTAATGTTGAGGTTAACATTTGGAACCAAACACCTTTTCCTGTAATGTCGACCAGCAGAAACTTAGCGCATCCAAAATGAATTTTGCTTGTTTCCTAGTAAATTGCAACTAATATTTTTTAAACAGGCGTTTTTTAACGCACCATATAAATTAATTACATTACGTTTTCTCAAAAACATGTTGAATTCCATCACCGGTACCAGTTTCTATAAGGACAAAGTTCAATATTTGCACGTGCACACAACGTGACTGCTCATACAAAATACAGTCGCTTCTCGCTTATAGTAATCGCTTGAGGCATACAATTAATAACCTACACATCAGCTCACATAAATTCAAAGAAAGATAAACGTTTTACATACTGTAAATTGTAGATTAATTGCATTACATTTTCTCTGTTGAACTCCATGCATCACGGACAAGTTTCTATAAGGTCAAAGTTCAACATTTTCACGTGCAGACAGCGTGTCTGACAAAAAAAAATCCAATTTTAAATAGTAATCGCTTGAAACCCAGGCTTGAAACATACAATTCATGTTCCGCATCATATTATTTGAAATCGGCTTGCCGTTTTTGCAATAAAACTATACTCATACTTCAGTATAAGCTCACCTATGAACGTAACCGCAGTCCACATTTTTTTGGACGTCTCATCCCCCGCAGACCATTCTACCATTCATGCATAGGGCACATTATAGGCGGTATTTCCGAATAAATGTCCTTGATATTGCCAGGTTAGCAAGCCAGTCGGGATTAGAGAACAGTTCCCAAGCAACAAGTTTTCAAAACTTTACACTTTTAGTGTTTGCGGCAACAATCGCGGAGATTCAAGATGGCTGATTTTCAATTCATGTCAAGTGCCCTTCTTTGACCTTCAGTAATACCATTTTAGAAGCGAAAATTTGATTGGCTGACATAGTACACGGTGTACATACTAGAGGCAATCTGATTGGTGTGACATAACCCAAGACATACAAACAAACAAAAACATACTAACATACAAACATCACAAACCAACCTTTGCGCCTGCTAATGAGCTATTTTTTTCAAAATAGCTCAAAAAACGCTGACCATGTGCTTCGTAAAATTACTTTCATGTATTCATGTACTGTTCACGTGAGTACGGACCTTGAACTCAACACCAGGGCTTTTGGCGCTCACATACCATTCATACCAGTTGGAAGAACAAAGGAATACCAGGAATGTGGCGAGATTTTGCTTAAACCCGCTATACAGTTTAAGAACGTGCCGCTGACCACCCCCGCCAAGAATACGTCTGCGGGCTCGCTTTTGCTCGCCCGCAACAAGATTTAGCTAAAGCCAATAACAACCATCGGGAAACTCTGATATACGGCCTTTTTTCAACGGTAACACAAAGTAGGCATCGATTTGTATTTTTCAGTACGTACTCTGGTCTTTTGACACAGTGGACACGCTATATAATAATTTGCGTGCGATCTCGCACGCTAAGTGTGCTGTGTCTTCTTGTTTTCAAAGGTTGACGCGCTTCTTTGTTAGACTGCTCACACTATCTCAATACTCCCTATCATCAAACCGTGAACTAACGTGCATGCAGATTCCCAAGACATTTATTTAATTTACAATATTTTTTTTTTAAATTCCTCTAGATCTAGCAAAATTGTTTTATTTATTTATTTATTTATTTATTTTTATTATTATTTTTTTTTTATTGAACAATTACACGCTTTTACATTTGTAAAGAGAGAATTGACAAATTAACAGGGTGACAGTGACAAAAGCAAAAACAGGGTAATAGCTATATACAAAGGCAATAAAGTAAGCAAATAGAATCTAGTTACAGAAACATTGAATTTATGCTAAAATTTGATGTTCAAAGCGTGATGCTCAAAATCAAAACATAAAAGAAAAAAAGTGTCAGGCATCAGGCATATACCGGTAGTAACTGCTTGGATATGTCAAGGGACTGAGAGATATGGTTAAAAAAAAACTATCGAGAAAGTCGGAGCTAGAAGTGAAGAGAGCAGTGATGTACTATGAAATAAGTTATTTTAAAAAATCATCAAGAAGTGACCACTTTTTTGGAAAAACGCTACCTTGCTTTGTTTCTATATCGTATATAGATTTCGCATGTCGGAGAAAGCCCGTCATACGAGGTAGAAGATCTTTTGATTTACAGAGCCAGATATAGTATCTAGCTAGAAGGAAACAGAGATTGATTTGTCTCTGGTGTTTTGAAGAATCTGGTCTCAGCCCAAGTGCAACAGTGTTTTCTATAGAGTAATTTTCGGGAATAATTTTATGATGTTTTAACCTTGTTGTTATGCTTTTCCAAAAAAAGGTTGTTTTAGAACAAAGCCAGAAAAGATGAACAAGTGTCTCGGTTTCTTCTTTACAGAATGAGCATCGTGGATCATCTTTTATACCAATTTTTGTCAGGAAGTCGTTTGTTGGAATTCGTCTGTGCAGGAGTTTGAATTGGAATTCTATATGTCTAACATGTTTTGTACATTTGGAAGCCAATAAATAGGCAGCATCCCACTGGTAATTATCATTGCTACTTACGTTGCAATCATTAAGCCATTTTTGCTGACTTTGGGATGGAGCGGAGCTTAATTTACAATATGCCTAACACAACGACGCCCAAGTATACGCTCCCACAGCGTCTTGTTTGGTATTAAACGAAGCATGTTGTCTGGCTTGCTTCTTTCATTGATGAAAACTTCGTTGTTTATTGAACTTCACAACACCGACCTCGGGTTCAAACTGGAGTGTTTATAATAATAATTTACTATTCTTGCCTTGCACTTACGTGATATCATGTCATATCAAACCTCAGAAGCATTAAAAAAAGAATTCGATTCCAAAATGTTTATGGAATTGTAGAGAGTTTAAAACTACGTCTGGGCCAAATTTTGAAGCGCCAGAACATTTCGTTCAAGAGTTATAGACGAACGAGTATTAGACATTTTTAGTAAAAATGTTAGAGCGGCCATCTTGGTCTACCACTTCGATTCAGTACACCAACATGGCGGCCAAAACATCAAAGTCAAAAATTGCGCAAAAAAATCTCATGACAAAAGATAGGATTTACTATAAGTTACATTCAATCGGCTTATAAGCATCTATAATGCAAAAACAACTTTCAACTGGCTCAATTTTGTTTATTTTCACGACTTACTGAAATAGCTTGACGAATTGCGTGACACATTTAAAACCTTCTCAAATTGGAAGCAAAACGTCGTTAAAACCTGAAACTTATAATTTTTGTGAAGGATTGTAACACCGGTATCTGCATACCATGTTAGAAACAGCAGGATGGATGTAAAGTTTAGATTTTTAATCTTCATGACGTCATGTGCAAGCCAAGAATTTACATGGGTTTCAAATGGTAAGCAAAACCCCGCGGAAGCAAAAATTCCGCTAGTGATTGGCGTGTAACTTTTGCCATTGACCGCCAGAAAGGAGCTGGGTAGCAACGCTTACGGAATGCAAACCAAAAAAAACCTTCCATTTACATTCCAACTGAAATGTAAACACTAGTGTATCATGTGATTGCGCAAGAATTTTTGCCCGGAGAGTTGTGTACATTTCAATTATCTCGCCAATGTCGATAGAAGCACGCCGCTCATCTTCAAGCTTTTTCTCGCCTGCTAACACTGTGCTTATAAATTGAGCGAGCCGATTTCACCTGGTGGCAGCCGCAGCAAAATTCGGAGCCAGAAGTACAGGTACGTACAAACGTATTAAATACTAGTTGATTGGGGTGTACGTCATAACTGCGTGATTTAGAAACTTTTAAATCTGTTATGTTGATTTATTACCAAGAACTTGCTTACAGCAGTTTATTTTACTTGATTTGTCTGACATGTCTGGCGAGGTTTGAAAACCTTAAAACACTGCATTTGCGGTTTCTGTTTTTTCAATTGCTTTCTAGCGTAACGTAGTTTGGAAAAGGCTCAAGTTGAAACGCTATGACTCGGTCATTTGCATTTCATTTCTGTCTTCAGCTCATGAACAACCCCGAGATTTTGTTACATTCAAGATCACAATCCTATTGCATTAATTATTACTGTTCTTTCGAGAGAAAGAATCGAGGGACATCTCGAAATGATTTGTTTGACTACCACAGAATCCCAAGTGTGTGACATTTAGCCCGGATTACAACAGCAGAGCAATATTTTGACTGCTTTATTTTTATGAACTAGTGTATCCAAAAGATAGTAATTGCTGCGGTAAATTTGTTGTAATAATGCTGTTTTATCGCCTCGCTGGTATTACAGAATTTTCTCTTTCGTTTTTTGAGGGAAAGCAAAGCAAATGTAACCGGGATGAATCGACGAAAACTCCAGCTGATAAGACTAATTTTGTTTTGTAATTCACACATCAAGTTCTTGCAATGTCTGTAGAATATTGTTGAGCAAAGGACGCGTTCACCACGAGGAAGGTGTGAAAATTTAGGTTTAACTTAATTATTGATAATGAATATGTTGCGTTACTAGCTAGCCGTATCGTATTCGCGTCTCCACGCGCTCAGCTCAGGTTTCGCGTCCCCACGCGCTCAGCTCAGTCTCGTCGACCGCTGTCGGATTGATTTCAAAACAAGACGCTGTGGAAGCGTATACTTGGGCGTCGTTGTATTAGGCATATTGTTAAATAATTGTCTTGGGAATCTGCATGCACGTTATTTCACGGTTTGATGATAGGGAGTATTCGGATAGTGTGAGCAGTCTAACAAAGAAGCGCGTTAACCGTCAAAACAAGAAGACACAGTACACTTAGCGTGCGAGATCGCACGCATTATTAAAGTAGCGTGTCCACTGTGTCAAAAGACGAGAAAACTGAAAAATACAAATCGATACCTACTTTGTACTTACCGTTGAAAAAAACGCCGTATGTCAGAGTTTCCCGATGGTTGTTATTGGTTTTAGCTAAATCTTGTAACTAGCTGGTCTGTGTTTCTGACACTTTTGAAGTGAATGCAAATTAGCCGCAAAGTGGCCTTTCGAAGCCATGATGTAATTGCCTGGTCCGGACCCGAGATCAAAACAACTTTTCCAATTGAAAGTTTTGCTGGAAGTATTCCCGCCGTTATTATAATAAAGTTTGAATGAAACTTATAAATTTAATCAAAGTTAACGACAGAAGTGATAATTTAGGAGGAGAGAAACAAATTTAGCTCTTTGAAACATATTTTTGCAGTTGAGGTAAAAATGTTGCAATTTGCATAATGTGAAAGTAATTTGAAACCTTTCCAGTAACGCATAACGCAGCTGTTTCACAAAACATCTCGCAATCAGTCACACGAAAAAATATCCAGTTTTTATTCCTCTGTATCCGAAACACAGAAAAGAAAATTAAATGAAAAAGTGATCGCTTTAAGGTTATTTTCGCCCGAGAAACAGTCACTAGCGGAAGCAAAATTCGCAAGAAACGTCTCGCAAGACACCGCGTGCATTGTTTACATCTTCTCTCGGCGGTGAATTTTTGCACCCAAAGTTTCAGTTGGCTGTTCTGTTCCTTCAACTTCACGAAATAAAAATTAATGAAAGGCAAACAACCGAAAGAAGTGAAATTAATTGGGATTCCTACCACGCTTATATTTCTTCCTTCGCTGTCCACTGTTCACTTCTTATTAAATAAGCGCTATGTATGTGTTCGTCTAAATTATCTTCTTCATGTTCGTTTGAACATGTTTTAGTGGGTTTCCGTCATGAAGGTATCGTAGAATTAATCGCGAGTGTCAAATACTTTCGCAGTGTCTTCTTGAGTAATTTCCTTACGCATATTGAATATGAAACTGTTAGATGCAACAGAGAAAACACAACTCGCACTTTGTGACGTTCGCCTCGCATCAACAAACAACAGGTGTACTCCACCGCGGTTAAACGAGAGAAATTTGCAAAAGTTAACCAAAGTACTTCAATTAAAGTTAAGGTTGTCATTTTCACTGTTTATTAAAAGTTTCATATATTGACAATACACTGTCAACTCACTAAACGTTTTGAAAGTTTACTAAAAAAAGTTCTAAGCGTTTGAAAACTATGAACTGCAGAACTGTTGACGCCATTTGCCAACACAATTTTGCTCAGGCACGAAGCGTTTTGATCAGTTTTCAACGATCGAAAAGAAGCTCGTTATTTTGAGCCGGAAAGATGAAAAGATAGTTACATAAACTAATTATTTTATACATCCTTGCCCACGTTTCCACTTAATACTAAATGAATCCCACCAAATAAAACGAAAAACGCCTCGGACGTGTGACCGCGGTGAAGGTTTGAACAATCCCGCCATCCCCAGAGTTGCGCAATACTGCACATTTGTGGACGACCAAACTGCATTTTAATACTTGGTCGCTCCGCCCAAGTAACAAGACGCTGTGGGAGCGTATACTTGGGCGTCGTTGTATTAGGCATATTGGAGAATAATTGTCTTGGGAATCTGCATGCACGTTATTTCACGGTATGATGATTGGGAGTATTCGGATAGTGTGAGCAGTCTAACAAAGAAGCGCGTTAACCGTCTAAAACAAGAAGACACAGTACACTTGGCGTGCGAGATCGCACGCAAATTATTAAAGTAGCGTGTCCACTGTGTCAAAAGACGAGTACATACTGAAAAATACAAATCGATGCCTACTTTGTACTTTTTAATACCGTTGAAAAAAAGGCCGTATGTCAGAGTTTCCCGATGGTTGTTATTGGTTTTAGCTAAATCTTGTAACTAGCTGGTCTGTGTTTCCGACACTTTTGAAGTGAGTGCAAATGTAGCCGCAAAGTGGCCTTTCGAAAAGCCATGATGTAATTGCCTGGTCCGGACCCGAGGTCAAAACAACTTTTCCAATTGAAAGTTTTGCTGGAAGTATTCCCGCCGTTATTATAATAAAGTTTGAATGAAACTTATAAATTTAATCAAAGTTAACGACAGAAGTGATAATTTAGGAGGAGAGAAACAAATTTAGCCCTTTGAAATACATTTTTTCAGTTGAGTAAAAATGTTGCAATTTGCATAATGTGAAAGTAATTTGAAACCTTTCCAGTAACGCATAACGCAGCTGTTTCATAAAACATCTCGCAATCAGACACACGAAAATATATCCAGTTTTTATTCCTCTGTATCTGAAACACAGAAAAGAAAATTAAATGAAAAAGTGATCGCTTTAACGTTATTTTCGCCCGAGAAATATTCACTAGCGGAAGCAAAACTCGCAAGAAACGTCTCGCAAGACACCGCGTGCATTGTTTACATCTTCTCTCGGCGGTGAATTTTTACACCCAAAGTTTCAGTTGGCTGTTCTGTTCCTTCAACTTCACGAAATAAAAATTAATGAAAGGCAAACAACCGAAAGAAGTGAAATTAATTGGGATTCCTACCACGCTTATATTTCTTCCTTCGCTGTCCACCGTTCACTTCTTATTAAATAAGCGCTATGTATGTATTAGTCTAAATTATCTTCTTCATGTTCGTTTTAACATGTTTTAGCGGGTTTCCGTCATGAAGGTATCGTAGAATTAATCGCGAGTGTCAAATACTTTCGCAGTGTCTTCTTGAGTAATTTCCTTACGCATATTGAATATGAAACTGTTTAGTGTTTAATTAGATGCAACAGAGAAAACACAACTCGCACTTTGTGACGTTCGCCTCGCATCAACAAACAACAGGTGTACTCCACCGCGGTCAAACGAGAGAAATTTGCAAAAGTTAACCAAAGTACTTCAAAGTTAAGGTTGTCATTTTCACTGTTTATTAAAGTTTCATATATTGACAATACACTGTCAACTCACTAAACGTTTTGAAAGTTTACTAAAAAAAGTTCTAAGCGTTTGAAAACTACGAATCGCAGAACTGTCGGCGCCATTTGCCATCACAATTTTGCTCAGGCACGAAGCGTTTTGATCAGTTTTCAACGATCGAAAAGATGCTCGTTATTTTGAGCCGGAAAGATGAAAAGATAGTTACATAAACTAATTATTTTATACATCCTTGCCCACGTTTCCACTTAATTCTAAATGAATCCCACCAAATAAAACGAAAAACGCCTCGGACGTGTGACCGCGGTGAAGGTTTGAATAATCCCGCCGTCCCCAGAGTTGCGCAATACTGCACATTTGTGGACGACCAAACTGCATTTTAATACTTGGTCGCTACGCCCAAGTAACAAGACGCTGTGGGAGCGTATACTTGGGCGTCGTTGTATTAGGCATATTGGAGAATAATTGTCTTGGGAATCTGCATGCACGTTATTTCACGGTATGATGATTGGGAGTATTCGGATAGTGTGAGTAGTCTAACAAAGAAGCTCGTTAACCGTCTAAAACAAGAAGACACAGTACACTTAGCGTGTGAGATCGCACGCAAAAGACGTGTCAAAAGACGAGTACATACTGAAAAATACAAATCGATGCCTACTTTGTACTTACCGTTGAAAAAAAGGCCGTATGTCAGAGTTTTCCGATGGTTGTTATTGGTTTTAGCTAAATCTTGTAACTAGCTGGTCTGTATTTCCGACACTTTTGAAGTGAATGCAAATGTAGCCGCAAAGTGGCCTTTCGAAGCCATGATGTAATTGCCTGGTCCGGACCCGAGGTCAAAACAACTTTTCCAATTGAAAGTTTTGCTGGAAGTATTCCCGCCGTTATTATAATAAAGTTTGAATGAAACTTATAAATTTAATCAAAGTTAACGACAGAAGTGATAATTTAGGAGGAAAAAAACAAATTTAGCCCTTTGAAATATATTTTTTCCGTTGAGGTTAAAATGTTGCAATTTGCATAATGTGAAAGTAATTTGAAACCTTTCCAGTAACGCATAACGCAGCTGTTTCGTAAAACATCTCGCAATCAGACACACGAAAATATATCCAGTTTTTATTCCTCTGTATCCATAACACAGAAAAGAAAATTAAATGAAAAAGTGATCGCTTTAAGGTTCGCCCGAGAAACATTCACTAGCGCCAGCGAAACTCGCAAGACACGTGCATTGTTTACATCTTCTCCGACGGCGGTGAATTTTCAGTTGGCTGCTTCACGAAATAAAAATTCATGAAAGGCAAAAATCCGAAAGAAGTGAAATTAATTGGGATTCCTACCACGCTTATATTTCTTCCTTCGCTGTCCACTGTTCACTTCTTAAATAAGCGCTATGTATGTATTCGTCTAAATTATCTTCTTCATGTTCGTTTTAACATGTTTTAGCGGGTTTCCGTCATGAAGGTATCGTAGAATTAATCGCGAGTGTCAAATACTTTCGCAGTGTCTTCTTGAGTAATTTACTTACGCATATTGAATATGAAACTGTTAGATGCAACAGAGAAAACACAACTCGCACTTTGTGACGTTCGCCTCGCATCAACAAACAACAGGTGTACTCCACCGCGGTCAAACGAGAGAAATTTGCAAAAATTAACCAAAGTACTTCAAAGTTAAGGTTGTCATTTTCACTGTTTATTAAAAGTTTCATATATTGACAATACACTGTCAACTCACTAAACGTTTTAAAAGTTTACTAAAAAAAGTTCTAAGCGTTTGAAAACTACGAACCGCAGAACTGTCGGCGCCATTTGCCAACACAATTTTGCCTAGGCACGAAGCGTTTTGATCAGTTTTCAACGATCGAAAAGAAGCTCGTTATTTTGAGCCGGAAAGATGAAAAGATAGTTACATAAACTAATTATTTTATACATCCTTGCCCACGTTTCTACTTAATTCTAAATGAATCCCACCAAATAAAACGAAAAACGCCTCGGACGTGTGACCGCGGTGAAGGTTTGAATAATCCCGCCGTCCCCAGAGTTGCGCAATACTGCACAAACTGCATTTTAATACTTGGTCGCTACGCCCAAGTAATAAATTTGTCTTTTATTCCGTACAATCTTCGAAAATCTTTGCTATCCAACGGTCCTATCACCATGCCTCACTGTCCTCGCTCAACTCGCGGTAGTCTTCGACACTTCAGTTCCGATTATGACTGGCACATGTTGGACCAAAATATTACAAATCTCGCAGCCAACAGCTTGAAGCAGCAAGCAAGCGAGGCTATTGTTCGTGGCGTAGTGAATTCTGGCCCAAAATGTGTGCGTGGCGCAGTGAATTCTGGCCCAAAATGTGTGCGTGGCGCAGTGAATTCTGGTAAAAAGCGATCAAATCGAGATTTTTCGTAGCTTATATTTTTTTCTCATATATTTCTCTTAAATCCTGATTATGTTGCTGCTCACTCGCTACGCTCGTTCCGCAGCAAAAATACAAAACAAATGAAAATTCAATGAAGGTTTGTATGTAAATCCTGATACAGAACAGCTTTTATAAGTGTACTGTATAGTATTCGTATAGTAGTATAGTAGTAGCCTTTATTTAAAGGTGGTTACACTTAATAGTGAAAAAACACTAACAAACTTGTGGCCCTCGATTCAAAATTTAAAAATTTACATTTACAAAACTAACTAGTTAACTACAAATTCACTGCAGATACAGCAAATAGTAAACCATTCTCACTGCCAAAACAGCCACTAACTGCCCACGCGGAATTAAGATATGGGAGCCCAAAATTTAGCAAAGACCTTCAGTCGAAAAACAGCAGACGAAACACCACAGAAAAGTCCATACAAGCGACTTTAATGAACACCCCTCCAAAACTCAGCAACACCCAAGCAAGGGAGTCAGAGAAAATCCGTAATCATAACTAAATCCTGGGGAAGGGTACACATTACAGGAGGGCAGTGGTCCGGCCCAGCTAACGGGATTTCTCTACCAATCGCACTATTGCATAGGTCGAGGATGGGCTTTAACCCGCTAAGAGCCAAAGTAAACGGGGCAGGGGAACAAACCTGAGGTAAAAACAAAGAAAAAACTGGCAAAAGGAAAAGAGGGGGGGAACCCCAAACCGGGAGAGAAAATTACCCGCCAGCCGAGCCGGACCAGGAACCCGTCCTAAGACAGGTTATAGGGCGTGAATAAGATTACCCTTCTGGTCGCGGCAAGGAGGAGGGTGAGAGGACGGAGGTAGCACCCAGGGATGGGAAACGTGGACCCGGGGTATATAAAGGTAAGCAAAACACAAGAGCAAACTTTCTCGCTCGACGCACGAGCAAGCTTCCCTCGCTCGACACACGAGCAAAATTTTTCCGCTCGACCCACGAGCCAACTTGTCTCGCTCGACACACGAGCAAACTCTTCTCGCTCGACACACGAGCAAACTTTTCTCGCTCGACACACGAGCAAACTCTTATCGCTTGACACACGAGCAAACTTTTCCCGCTCGACACACGAGCAAACTTTTCTCGCTCGACAGACGAGCAAACTTTTCTCGCTCGACACACGAGCAAACTCTTATCACTCGACACACGAGCAAACTTTTCCAGCTCGACACACGAGCAAACTTTTCCCGCTCGACACACGAGCAAACTTTTCCCGCTCGACACACGAGCAAACTTTTCTCGCTCGACACACGAGCAAACTTTTCCAGCTCGACACACGAGCAAACTTTTCCAGCTCGACACACGAGCAAACTTTTCCAGCTCGACACACGAGCAAACTTTTCCCGCTCGACACACGAGCAAACTTTTCTCGCTCGACACACGAGCAAACTTTTCTCGCTCGACACACGAGCAAACTTTTACAGCTCGACACACGAGCAAACTTTTACAGCTCGACACACGAGCAAACTTTCTCGCTTGACACACGAGCAAACTTTCCTCGCTCGACACACGAGCAAACTCTCGCTCGACACACGAGCAAAGTTTCCCCACACTAGACACGAACAAACGTAAACGTAGGCGTACGAGTAACCGTTACGATCGACTCACGAGGAGCTATAACACTCGACAGGCGAGCGAACCAGTGCTAAACACACGAGGAGCTAAAACGCTCGGCATCCGAGCAAACTTAAGCGCTCGACACACGAGCAGTAAACACGCACGACACACGCAGAAATCCTAGAACGCAACAGCTGGGTAGCCGTTATACCCAAACGCACGAGAAAACGCGCACGTTAGAAACACGAGCAACTATGAAGTGCGACACACGAGCAACCTACGCTCGACACATGAACAAAAAAAAAGGGAGGGAAAAGGGAAGGAACGCCTGCTATAAGAACCGGGCTCTTCGTATTACGCCCACCAATTTTCAGATAATCGGATTATGTCAACTGTCAAAACGTTGACCAATCAGAAACTAGAGCGCACGCTTTTACGTATGGCTGAATTCACGCAGGAATTTACCACCAACTGCCTCGTTCGAATTTTATCGAAGTGAGAAAAATAATTTTGGGAAAGAAAGACAAAAAACGAAGGTGACAATGCACAACAACCTACTGTACTGTAATATTGATGATATTTCTGGAACCACCAAAAAACAGCTGAGGTAATGATTTTACATCCCAGTGGAAACATCATTGTACGCGATTCCTTTGACAATGCAACGAAATCGCTTATTTCAAACTTAGCATTGCGAAATCGGAAGGCTGTCGTATCCGGTGGGCAAAACTGCTAGCACATCCTTGCCATTGAGAAGAGATCGTATAGCCAATTCTTGTTCAGGTTTCGAGCTCAAATTGTAGCTATCAGCGAGATTTAAATCGGCCAAAGCTTTCGCCAAAACGTCTCCGTCCGCCGCCATCGTGCATGTGATGTGTTTACATTTTTGAATACATTACTCATTGTGCGTTAGCCAATCGGATTTTGCGGCAGCCAGCGACTGCAGAAATGAACAAAAGGGGGTCTTTATTGCAGGCATCCTTTCCCCGCCCCCTTCTCTCCCCAGTTCCCCACTCCCCGACGCCTGCTACACAGGCTAATACTTATAGGAATGCTAATAAGCATCATCGCTATTGTTTTTAAGTAATATAAAATATTTGCAGTAAAAGTGTATGAATATTAATTTACAATGGTTGATCGCCTGCAGCTCACCATTGTAAATATCCATACAGTTCTGCTGCTTATATTTTATCAGTTACTTAAGTTAGGAAATTGTTTATTTATTTAAATATTAACTACTGTGGAACCCCGATACAACGCAGTGCCAAATGTGTTCCTGTCATATCAGGGTTCTTTTCCATATATTACACTATAGACCATCAATGGGCTGATACATTGCTCCTTATCTGGGGGTCTTTGTTATAAAGGGATTTGTCATATCAGGGTTCTTTTCCATATATTGCACTATAGACCATCAATGAACTGATACATTGCTCCTTATCTGGGGGTCTTCGTTATAAAGGGATTTGTTATATCAGGGTTCCACTGTACCCGTATTACAAAATCTAAAGCTTGCACTGCTCAAAATAAAATTATTTAAAAAACAAATGTAGCCATGTTTTATGCTTTAATCCTAAAAACAGTAAAAACTATACTAGGAGGCCAATATAGGAGGCCATATATTTTTATTTTTGATATCATTCATAAGATCCTATTAGGTTAGGGTTAGGGTCTGGAAAAAAACGATCTGGGATCTGGAAAAAAAGGAGGCACAGTTACAAAAGGAAGAGGGCTCCATGCACAACATGAAATGATGATGGCCGGATATTAATACGAAAGAACTAATAAAGCAAGGCTGACTGTACAACTGGGATTATAATATTCTTTCCAATATTTCGTCAGGCACGGCCTGACTTCTTCAGGGAATAAAATGACTACAAGAAAAACGTTACAATATAAATCGCCAAGAAACAAAAGGAAATAACATTACAATGGAAAGACGTTAGATTTCAAAAATATAAACAAGATTGCTAATTAAAAATCCCTCTCGGTAGTTTGGAGAACGCACGTGTCCGTCGCTCCGCGGAAAACAAAGCGTGTATTGTTAAAGTAATTATAGACTGTATATTTTCTGATATTTTATATGAAACACAGTTCTTCCTGTAGCATCATAGACGTATTTTAAAGAAGCGAATCGGGATTGCAAGTATTAAAATCATAAGATGTGGATGTAGGCCCCTGCTCCGCCGGACGGATTTCACATCTCCACACCAGCTTCTTGCAGTGTTAAACAAATTTTCCACCATGCCAGTATTTAAAACTTCCTTCTCGAAGTTTTCCGATAAAGGATGTAGTTCTTTCTCGTTCACTCAACTCCAAGCGTAGCTATGTTGTTGTCTGAAAAACTAAAGTCTGCATGTTCTGTTGATCTACTTGCATAGCTTTGTAGTTATGAGCAGTTGGTAGTTCTTCATGGAGGCCTTTGTAGTTGGTCCGCACTATCTTGACGAAATAAACACCTCCCGCTAACGATGCGGTCACGATTCCAACTAACACCAAAGCCACTCCAGAGGGGGTACACCGGGGATCTGTGGCAAAAAGACCAAAACAAAAATAGGTGGGGATGGGGTGGGGAGCCCGGCCCTGGAACCTGATAAACGTGATAAACAAGTTTTTCTAGAATTTTAGTTTCTTTTTTGAGATTCTTTTTTCCGGGAGAGCACAATAAAGCCGCCATTAATACATTACAGGTACGGTACGGAGTGTCCAAAAGTAAAATGCTCGTCTCCTGTAGTAGTCTGTTATTTCTTTCAAAGATAGGCGCGCGAGCAAAACACGCGTGTGTCAAGTGAGCAAAACACGCGTGTGTACGCGGACAAAAAATTGGGCCATATCGCCTTCGCTTGGAAAACTCTATAAAACTCAGACCTCTCTTCAAAAGTTCACTTCATATCTTCCTCCAATAAACATTTCTTGTATAAAACGGTACCTAGCTTTAAGGCGGGGGTAAACATGAATTTGAATGAAATTTGAAGAGGTTTAAAGAAGGGATAGAAGAAAGAAAATGATTTTTGGAACACCAACAGACAGTTGATACCCACGCAAGAGTACCCCAGGTCGATAGTGGACTAACTTGGTGTCCAACTATTAACGCAACTTGATGTTGTGTACGGGTCATTGTGCAATCTATTTGCGATTGCATTCTTGTAGTCGTTCTTAGTTTGCTACAAGCTGCACCGCGTTGACGAGTCCCAAACAGGACGAAACAGCTGTCCGCGGTTGCTACCATGCTTTATCGGTTTCTGTCGTATTGGTGTCTCGCAAAATCTACCTTTTTACGTAGTCAGATCAGCCTTGCAGTTTGTCGGTTATATTAATTATTAACTACAAATTCTATTTTTAAAACTTCACCAAATCTTCAATATTTCTTATTTCTCTTAATTTTACAAATCCTTTGAGAAAAACTATTTCCTCCCAAACATAACCAAAAATCACCCAAAAATTTACAAAACACCCCATAACATAGATTCATGAGATGAGCAGAGAGTTTTTGGATTGCTTGAAACGTGAACAAGATATTTTCATTAAAGCCATGTCAAGGGGCGGAAAAATGGCGTTCATGTTTATCCCCGCCTTAATTTTGACAGTTTAAACCCCAAAACAAAACAAAAAACCTTCACGACGAAACCACTTTAACCCATTCGCTCCTACACCGGCCAAAACCGGCCGTACAATACTCCACTGCTTTAAAAAATTGCAACTTTCTCAATCGCGCGAACATTGCCCTAACTAGCAGTTCTGAGCATTGACTAGAAAGTCCTCAAATTGAGATACCCAATAAACACAAAAAAGTCAGCGATTTTTGCAGAATATCAGCGTTTGAATTTGGACAATAACAAAAATGACCGTTTTTAACGTCATAGAAAAACAACAAAAATCACGTTTTTGCCTTTAGTTTTTTTTATTCAAATCATCATGGCAAACCCAAAAGTCAACATTCACAGCAAAATTCAGTCCTAGTCCTAGCTTAGCAGTGAATTTTTTGCTCTTATTTGTTGCTCAGGCCGAGCTCTAGCCTCTCGTTCTAATGCATACTGACCTTGCCTCGATTTTCAATATCACCACCGCACTGCGTGCTGGGAAATGGCCAAAAATTTTGACAGCGTTCGTTTCTTTCCGCACACATTTCATATTTATACTAAGTCCACAGCCACTCCGACCCACCACCGAAATTTCGCGCTTGTTGTATTCTCCTGTGGTCGCAACTTCCAAAATATGTTGCGGTAGGTCGAGAAATTCATCCAGAGTCGAGTCCCAAAGCTACTTCGTTTCCAGGCGGCCATTTTTCCAGTTCAACGAGCAACGAGCCAAATTCGTAAACGAAGTACAACACCTAACTCGCTTCATTGAGAAGTGGACTCTGAACTACCTCCAAGCTTAATGATGCTCATCAGGCATCTACTAAAGATGAAAAATGGCTGTGAACTTACCAAAAATCGTAGATAATTCATATTGGACCCTTTATTGCAAATCAACCAAGCAAAATGAGATCGTCACAATGACGTTTCCAGTAAACTCGAGCCTTCAGTGTTTTAGAACAGCAGCACTTTCAATGGTAACTTCAAATATGGAGTCACGAAATCCTACGGGGCGTGTGAATGCAGAAAATCGCTCAAAAACGTAAAAATTCTCAGGAGTGAATGGGTTAATCTCCGCTGAAAAGTGTTCCGTGAATTCCCCATTTTGGGACATTTGGACCTCTCCCCCTTCCTCCCATGGGGACTCCCCCCACCCCTCCCCTACCTACTGGGATTGGCGAGTCATAACCTTATCAGGAAAGCAGGGTGCTGAAGGAACTTCAGACTAGAATTTGTGCAAAATTGAAGAAGGAGGCCAACAGAAAACGCGAGGGAATTCGGAAAACTTTTGTCCAAAACGGCAGTTTTGTTTTTATAAAGGTAGGAGATGTTCGATTTGAATGTTTGCGTTCTTTATGGAAATTGCACCGAGTAGAAAAATGATTTAAACTCGGTGTGAAGACTGCATGTAAGCTTCAAATGTGCAGCCATTGTATTTGATTGAAGACGGAAGTCTTAACTTGGCAAAGTTTTACAGCGAAAAGTCTTGTAGCTAAGATAGAATTACCACCACAGACGAGAATTTTTCGATGATAAGTTCATGTGGGATCGACTATTTACCGAGTTAAGAGTTGAGTTGAGTTTGAGTTAGTTTGAGTTAAGCTTAAGTTTGAGTTACCGTTTTTACTTAAAACGTCGTTTATGGTAGAACAAGATCTTTTTTATATAAAGAAAAACAGATAAAAGATAGTATGACGAACAATAAAACCGTCTTTTCATTTCAGGAATGATAAAGTAAAAATTTTACATTCTAATGCACTGTATTGTCTCTATCCGATTTCCTACCGAATTTTTCGCGTAGCTTTTTAGTTGTCGTTTTCCAGACATTATGTCGTTTTTCTTAGCAGCCTGTTGGTATTTTTTCGAGCGCTTTCGCTTCCTCTTTCAGTTTAATATGTCGGGGACCGAAGAAATGTACCGTCGCGCCGAAATGAATGTCACTCTGTGTGAATTATTTTCGCAAAGAACTGATCAATTAAGTTTGCGAATCGACAAACAAACTATTAAAGCACTGGAACTTCAGATTGATAGAAGAAAATTATTAAGTTCTGATCAGAATACTGGATTTGATTTTTTCAATCAAGTGAAAGACGTTTTCATTCAGGAAAATGAAAAACAAACATGCTATCAAATTACTTTTAGCACGCAATTTGCATACATCTCGGGGTTGTGTTTTTGCAGCAAACTTTCGGAAAAATTGTGTGAACCTTTACTGGAAATTATTTACACTACACAAAATGTACGGATTTTTCATAAAGGAACTCGCTCAGATCGGAAATATTTTATTTTGAGGTGGTATTTCGGTTTTACCCGATCGAGTTCATCGTGTCACGCAATGTGATAAACTTTGGTGAAGAAAAGCAGCCGCAAATTGGCGATTGCTGGGTACATTTTAAACCCCAAGGTAAAACATCTATTTGTATTTTTGATTTATGCAGAATTTCCTCCCTGTCATATTTTTCTGGCCTGGCTAGAACACTGGTGATTGAATATTTGGTTGGTCACAGGATTGCGCAATCCCGCACAATATCTACGTTATTTCCCGCACAATTTGCCCCCAAAACTCCCGCACAATTATTTTTTTTTCCCGCACCCTGTCAGAATCTTTGTAAATTTGCTCCCACCACCAGCACGACCGTTCAGTTTAGTCAATATAACCTATCACACGACGTGGGAATAGAGCAGTTTTCAATTGAGTATCGAAAGTAATTTCGCAATTGCTTTGGTTTTGCATTGCTACGCTTTGTGATTGGCTAAAAAATCTTGCACCACTTTCTCGACCAATCAGAAGTAAAACCAAAACCAATCGTGACTTGCTCGCACGCGTTTTCCCGCCGACATGTAATTGCTTCGAGCTCTGATTGGTTCATTGGATTGTTTACAACTGCTGTGATTGGTCAGAGTAATTACTTTGGTTTTGGTTTTACGACACTCAATTGAAAAGTGCTCTATAGTATCAAATTAGGTAAAGACAAAAACAAAGTCGAATTTCTCCCGTGCCTGGAAAATATGGATTGGGGATCAGGGATCGAGGATCAGGGATCGGGGATCAATGATAAGGATCAAGAAAACAATTGAAAATAAAAAGTCAAAAATTAAAGATAATGAATAAATAAAATCTTAATCTTTCTTTCCTTCCAATGCGCTTTCTTAAATAGGACTGATTGATTCAGGCTTTTAGTTATTTACGATTCCTTAGCAATAAAATTCGAAAATTGTTTTGCCGTAGGGTTCTGGGCTTACCATGAAAGACCGAAAACTTCAAGGATCGGATGGAATTTTTTGTGTAAAATAAAAACAGGTAATATCGAAAAACCAAAAAGCAGAGTTTGCTTTAAAAAGCTGACGTGACCGAACGCTAATGGATCAAGGAATAATAGGATATATTGATTTAGGCTTATAAGAAGATGGTCTTTACGTGCTTGTTGACGAAAACCTGTTTTTGTGTTTCAAACTACCTCCTGCCGAGATCATATAAAAAGCTACTGCACCGCTTCAAGTCGCAGAAGTAGCTGTGCTTACTTTTAAGGCATAACCTCTCGCCAGAGGTCCATTTTGAATTTTCATTTTTTCGAAAACATCACTGAATCGTTAAAAAAAAATTCCAGACATAACTTATTACAGTGTGTTTTTACGCATCGTCCAGGGTTCCTGTAGTCTCTTGCGTTACGCAGCCGGATCAGGAGCATTGCGTGACGACTCAAATAACGGCTGCGTAGGAGACTACGGTTCGCGAGAAGAACATTTTGTCGCATAAGTTTATATACCGGCCAATTTTTCATGGTTTCTTAAAATGTGAGGTGATAGAAATCCCGAATAAAAGTCATTTTGAGGGGTGGGGAGTTGGACGCAGTGGGTTGGGAGGTCCGTGGAGCAAAACGCCTAGGAGAGGAGAGGGGAGAGTCCGAAGGTGTGCAGAATCTTTTTCAAAGGAGCCTTTGATTCATTTATTTATTTTTTATTTTTTTGTGGGTTCCAGGGTGTTCCGGTTAGGTTCTGAGGGTGTTCCGGGATGTTCAGGGGATGTTCCGGGGTGTTTTGGGGATGTTCCGTGTTTTCCGGCGGTGTTCTGGGCGGTTACGGGGGTGTCCCGGGGTGTTACGGGTATGTTCTGGGGTGTTCCGGGTCGATTCCGGGTCGATTCCCGGTTTTACAAAGACGCGTAGCTGCTGTAACAACATGAGCGCGGCACGATGGAATGTAAAGAGTTGACCACAGATTTGTCAACCACCGTGTGAAATGCCACATGCCGAAACCAATGGAATTTTACGAAAAAAGGCTTTTTGTACATTTCTTAGACTTGTTCAATCTATGCTACTCATTAAGGAGGAGAAATTCGACTTTGTTGCTTATTTGATACTATATGTGATGTATTGTTCTACCCAAACGGTTGTGCTGGTGGTGGAAGATATAAATTTTAAAGATGGGACAAGCGAATATAAAACGCGCGGGACTGGGGGAGGCCTCTCATTCTTTTCCCATCCCAGCACGTTTTATTTCGCTGGCCTCGACTTTTTTCGCTTGCTCACGCCAAGCGATTCAAACTATGAATTTGGTCTTGTAGTTAATGAATTTTCTGAGCTTGTGCCGAGGGAGGCCGTCGAAAGATATTCTGTCGGACGTGAGGTGTGATTAAATATTTTGGCTTCTGAATCATTTTATTACTTTATCTTAAGAGGCTACCCATCATGTATAGAAAACAAATTATAAGTTAGCCAGCTGGGAACTTCAAATTAATCGTTATTCGCGCGTCCAACAGGAGCGTGAGTGAAAAAACAGTTACGTGGAGTAAACAATTGTTGTGGCTGTCTGAATGAGGACAATGCAACGTTTCCCGCTTGGGAATGTAAAATTAACACTTTTTCACCCGTGAAAAGAGAACAGACGGTCTATTTTCTGTAGAAAAGATCTGGATTCTCCATTAACCACTTTTAAGTTAAAAAAAATTAAAGCAACGGTAACTCAAACTTAACTCAAACTTAACTCAGACTTAACTCAACTCAAACTCAACTCAACTCGTAACTCGGTTATTAGTATCTCATGTGAGATTACTGTAATTTGGGAAAGGAAACGAAACGAAATACAGATCTGCAATTAAACAATTAAACAAAAATTGTATTTTTTTCAGAGGATAGTCATCTCTTTCGTTTATACAGTGCGTCATTTCGCAAATTACAGATTTGCAAATGGCGACAACACATCGTGATTTCCGAGCTCTTTCGCTTTAAAGTGCCTATGAAATGAATTTTTTTTATTCGTTTTTCATTAGTTTATTATGTCCAAAGAACGAAAACAATAATTATTTCTCGAGGAAAAGAAAGAAAATCGGTTTTTTAGCCCCTCGAAGATGCGTCACTTCGGTTGAAAAGTGGCTCCAATTTTTTGAGAGCCTGGGGCGAGTGGGAGTGCGTGATGACGTTAATTACGTAAATAGTATGACACATTGGTTTGTTTACGCTATAATTCCCTTGGAATCCTTTAGCGTGATGGTCATTTTGCCAACGTTTTTGGCTGTACAAATGTCAGACAGCGCGTAATATCTTTCTTTACAGTCCTCTGAAGGTGAAGAGGATCAGTTTCGGATCACTCTTGATCAAATGAAATGATCGTGTCCACTGTAGTTTTGCCGTAGCGAGGCGAACCGACTGTGCCGCTTGAGCGAAGGAAGTGAACATTTCAGTAGCACAGCGTCTCAGTGGTTCGCCAGTTGAGTTGTAAGCTTATTGAACGCAGAGGCGTTTTTGTTATTTCTTTTTAGTGGCTCGTTGACTAGCGTTTATCGAACGCGAACGATATATTTGTAGTACAAACAATGTATATTGCATGATATTAGTGCATTAGCGACTCGGCCGATCTTCTCTGAAGTTCATTGATCGCGCGTGGAGGTTATGAGCTTATTTTATCGGCTTGGCAGTTCGCCCGTCTACTTAAAGTTCTTTTTTCAATGCGAAGGATATATGTCTTAGCTTCTTGGCGGTTTGCTAGTTGAAAGTTTCTAAATTATACTGATATGTTATGCATATCCGAGGTGGTGTTTTTCAGGCGGCTTGCTGAATTGAATGTGAATGGTGTATTTTTAGCGGCAAGGTGCCTTGTAGCGTATTTATTTATTCAAAATGTTTGAACTCAAGTATATACGTAATAATTAAGTTTCTTTGTTCAGTGTCTTACCAGCGATTGAACGTTTCTGGCGGCTTGTAAGTGAGTTCAAAGTATCGTGTTTACATTTATATGTCTAATTTATATTTCATTGTATAAAAATTGATCTGATCGAACACGCAATGGTTCAGCGATGTATTTTGTTACGAATAGTATTACGCATTTGTACATGTAGATTTTTGATAGATGTTCCGTAGAAAAGAAGCCTGCTTGTGAACACTTGCGTCGCTGCACTTTGAATTTTATAATTCGGAATACCGTATAAACATTTATATAACACGCCAGTCAGTGCCGATCGAGTCAGTATATTTTTGTAGGCCTCACTGACTTCGACGGCTCTCCAGTCGAGCTGAGGCTTGAAGGAACTTCTAAACAGGATATGGATTGGAAAATTATGCTTGATTAAACGGCCTCACCTGCCGGAATGTTATTTTGTTTTTGTAAAATAATATTAATCTTAACAATCAGCGCTTTCATTGAAAACATCCCTTGACGTACCCTTTCCGATGTCGGCGAACAAATTTCGTGTATTTCGCCGGCCTATTTTCCTCTGGAGCAAAATAAAGCTTTGTTACACCCTCTGTCATCGAAGAATTCTAATATCTCGTATGTTTGAGGCTGCTCGCCACATAATATTGTCCACCTCTAGCAACGTCTCTTGTCAGCCCTCTTGTTCTCTATATTCCCGCAGCAGTTTGTACAACTATTTACGTCACAGTGTAATATGACACTGGTTTTGGCCGCGCACAAATTGGAGCCACTTTTTAGCGCCAACAACCTAACTTTGAGGCCATAAAAAAAGCGTTTCGCATCGTCCCTAACATTTTAAACCTTTTATTCCAAGGTCTAAAAAGGTGAAACTTTCGATACATCAAAAAATAAATTTCATTTCATAGGCACTTTAATTCCAACAAGAGGCTACACTTAGCCTATACTCATGCGCAAGAGACTCTAAGACGCGCGATTGAAGTTACCAATTTTTCTGTGCTCGCTTTTAATATTTAATTTATTGATTCCGATCAAATCCACACTCGTCTATAACTTTCCAAGCTGTGAATTATTTCTGTTACATTTGAAAAGACTACTTAAAAAAATAGGCAGTAGATGACATGCTGTAAAAAGAAATTTGATAATCAATATAAAGATTTAGTTTTCCTGTGTTACTTAATCGCATGCAACCAGTGTAAAATGGGTTATTCCAGAAAAAATCCCCCCCCCCCCCCCCCCCGACGGATGCAATATTTTTTTACCCCTCCCCCGCCCGGATTTCCCGGCCAGGCCGACCAACCCTCGCACCTTGATTTTTAACCCAGATACCCCCTCCTGCCCGGATGGCCATTAACTTTTTGTAGGCCCTAAATAAACAGGAAATCGCATTCAGGAGATCCGGGATTTTTTTAAAGATTTCAAATCTTTGGTGAGAATTGCTATGAATTGGTCAAACATTTTGTAAATAGACGTTGCGTGACGCATTCACTAAAATCTTTCCGTGATTTTAAGACCAAATCGAAATGAAATGTTTCCATAACTTAAAGCTGGTTCTTTAAAAAAATGCTTTGATTTTGCCATCTGTAATAAGTTTTTTCCAAGCTTCACAGTTTCTTCAAAGTGTTGTCGGAAATACACAATTTTGCTTTGTGCAAATTTTATGTCAAATGAAATTTGATATCAAGCTGTTTTTATAATCACTGAATCTAAAATATATTTTCTATAAAAGGTCAAAACTTTTGAATGAAACTCATATTTCCTTGAATGAAAATGTCTTTCCTTTGATTAAAAGAGTCAAACACTTTTCAGAATTCAGTGATTTTCTGCTTCTGGAAGTCTTGGCGATATATTGTATCCTAATTACTGCGAGGAACCGGCTAGCGTCTGCGAAAATATAATAAACATCACAAAATAATTCAATTCAGCAACCTATTTTTATTATACTTTCTAAAATCGCCGACTTTTCCTGTGTAATAGAATGCCAATCTTATCCGGAAAAATGATTCGTATAATAATGCTTTCGCTAATAAAAAAAAAAACAGTTCTGAATGGTCAAAGATACAGAAATGAAATGCTGGCGGCGTTTGAATCATGAGTTCGGATAGCTCATGGTCTGCTAACAAACACTTCGATTCACAGCTCGATTTTTCACTAAAACCTTTTTCCAAACCACGAAAATACCTAAAATAATATTTGAAAACAATACTTGGCCACATTTGGTGAAAGCTGTGCTTGGTAAAACAGTAAAAATAACGAGAAAGCTCCGTTTACCTTTTCCACGAATCCAAAGCGCGCACGTACAAACAGAACTGCCTTGACAATCGAGTCGTCTAATCCGAAGCTATCAGAACTGTCTCATCGTACAGCAATCGGGTGAACTTGGCACAACTTCGCGCTTCGGAAAGTCGGACTTACTTACACAGGTGACAGCATAGTGGTTACTAGTAACCTAGTAACCACAAAAAGCAATAAAGTCAGTAAAAATCTACATTAATATGACACGCATTCCCTAGTCCATAATCCACAGAAGTCCAGTCTCAAAGTCCAGATGTTTTATTAAATCTGATGGGCTGAAGTAACGACGCTGTTTTGCCGTGTGTTTCTATTGTTCTTTCTTGAAAAAAGTCTTGAAATTACTCACCACAGGCAGCGAGGACTGCTCCGATACAGACATTACAAAGAATCGGCAGTAAAACGGGAAATAAATTGCGAGTGCGAGAGATCGATGTTTGACATTTTTGCCTCGGAAGAACTCTGATTAAAAATAGCTCTTAGTTTTTTCAGAATCGCGACAAATTCGGCTTCAAGTTGTATGCTGTGTATAAAAGCAACGTTCACCTCTGTGGGAGAAATACAGGACTGACTTATACACCAATAAGACCAAATGACGGAAAATGTTTGTCATGCGCATGCGTATCAAACATTTGTTTTATACTTCAATGTACCATAAGAAAAGAAGCAATTTAAATTTTAAAAATTTAAACAAGATAAGAAGACGTCCGACATGGAGAATTCAGTCATCGTACCTGCAAACCACGTTACTATTGAATGTTTTATAAATGAAGGCTGTACCACAATGAAGCCAGTCATTGTTGTGAAGATAATATATACCTGACGTGAACATTACTGATGTGAGTAAAGTTGTAGGAGACGCTGTCGTGACACTTCAGTAACGATGTTTTGCCGGAAGTGAGAGTAGCCGGAAGTCACTAAACCGGAAGTGTAAAAAGCAAAGCTGTGAACCGGAAATACACAATTTAAAATATGCGTGAATAAATTTGCATGCAAAATCGTGACACAAAAAAAAAATAATAAAAAGAAAAACGAAGCCCATTTTATAACTCATGCCGCTACGCGCATGAGTAAAAATAAAATTATTGGGTCCTTTGGTAAACAAAAAGCAATGGAGGGTGTCACTTTACACTTTTGCCGTGTCCAAAGACCACAGACTGAAAATTATCAATCACGAAACATCATACGAGCTGGAAATGAGATTGGGTTGCGTGACGAAATGCCGTGAAATTCCGAAAGTAACGAGGGCCTTTGGGGTTCGCTACTTTCGGGGGGGTCATTACTTTCGGGTGGTCGTTAATATCGGGTAGGAAAAATGTTTTATAAAGTTGGTGCAAGTGAGCTCTTTTTCCGAAATAAAAGAAGGAAATTCGTAAAAACAGTGGTTAAAAATGAGATAAAATTCGTCGTGGTTCCAGTTTCATGTTGCTGCCGTGCTCTTCCTGTCTAGACGGTGTTGTGTCGGCACGTGTAGTTCAAGTGTTGATCTCGCTGTTTTCGTGTATGGGGGTGGGTGGGTTGGTCTCGCTTCTTTCGAGAGCCAGTGTATTAAGTCTATAGTGCCCGGCCCAAGGAAAATTGGAATTTTAATAACCTTGGTCGGTGTAGATGTAAATAACATGTGGCGTTAGAGACCACCCCCTCACTTTTTGTGTGAAATGGCAGGAGACCCATGCCTTAATTTACTTGAGAAAGCGAAAGAGCTCGGAAATCACGATGTGTTGTCGTGATTTGCAAATCTGTAATTTGCGAAATGACGCACTGTATAAATGAAAGAGATGACTATCCTTTGAAAAAAAGTACAATTTTTGTTTATTGTTAAATTGCAGATCTGTATTTCGTTTTGTTTCCTTTCCCAAATTACAGTAAGCTCGCAAATCGAACTAGTGAGTCTTTGTTTTAGACCATAGGGTCTTCATTTTAGACCACAGGGTCTTCGTTTTAGAACACAGGGTCTTCGTTTTAGACCACAGGGTCTTTGCTTTAGACCACAGGGTCTTCGCTTTAGACCACAGGGTCTTCGTTTTAGACCACAGGGTCTTCGTTTTAGACCACAGGGTCTTCGCTTTAGACCACAGCGTCTTCGCTTTAGACCACATGGTCTTCGTTTTAGACCATAGGGTCTTCGGTCTTCGTTTTTGGGTCTTCGTTTTAGACACATCCAAGGAATGTGGATGTGACAATTAAATATTTATTAGCTTCTAATCTTTGAACTATAAATAATTGAAGTGTTTTGTGCACTAGTCATTTGCAACCCGACCTCCAAAACCTCCACAGATGGTGGGGATTTTACAGAGCAATACTAGGGGAAATACAGTGACTTTACAATAATTTCTTGCAACAGTCCCTGGGGAAATTACCAGAAATTTATGGCATTGCCTACACCCAGGTTGGTGGTGGGGCTTCCTTGTGTACATTGGATAACGTCACACCCTGCATGTGAAGGATTAGCAAATGGGTTGAAATGGTAAAACCTATTTTGCATCAGCTATTTTGTACTTATTAAGTGACTGAGTCTTCCAGTGGCTTTTTTATTGCACTGTTCAAATTATATCTCACTATAGGTTATAAAATGTTTGAAGATCTCAATATTATTTAAGCATCCAAAATGTGCAGAAAGAAATAACAAACAGATAAGTTCATGTTACTCCAACTACCTCATAGAGAGAATCAGTATCAAAGAGTATACATGTGTGTTAGTTGTGTTTTGACTCCTTTTATGATTTAAGCATCGAAAATGTGACCCTCCATAGGAAAACACGTCTCATCGAAAAAAGCATTTTTGGGGGGTTTGAGGCGCCTTCCAAACCAGGTTTGAGAGGGTTTCAAACCCTTTTCAAACCCTTTGCAAACACTTTGCAAACCCTTCGCAAACATTTTGCATACCCTTTGCAAACCCTTTGCAAACCCTTCACAAACATTTTGCATACCCTTTGCAAACCCTTTGCAAACCCTTCGCAAACATTTTGCATACCCTTTGCAAACCCTTTGCAAACCCTTCGCAAACATTTTGCATACCCTTTGCAAACCCTTTGCAAACCCTTCACAAACATTTTGCATACCCTTTGCAAACCCTTTGCAAACCCTTCGCAAACATTTTGCATACCCTTTGCAAACCCTTTGCAAACCCTTCGCAAACATTTTGCATACCCTTTGCAAACCCTTTGCAAACCCTTCGCAAACATTTTGCATACCCTTTGCAAACCCTTTGCAAACCCTTCGCAAACATTTTGCATACCCTTTGCAAACCCTTCACAAACCCTTTGCAAACCCCTTCCAACCAGGTTTGGGGGGGTTTGAAACCCGGTTTGACCTAAATTACAATGTTCGATAAGATGTGTGTTCATATGGAGGGTCACAAATGTGCTGAAAAACACACAAAAGATCATGTTATTGCAACTACCTCAAAGAGAGGAGTTTCAAAGAGTATTGTGTTTATTGTGTTTGGACTCCTTTTTGCATTCAATAATAGGAGAACGCTTCCTAATCTCATTAAAGCAGCCTTTTTTGAGATTTTGGTCAACACCAAATTAGCCTCCCCACACATTTTTCAGGGAAACCTCTTGGCTAGAATTACTGGTTCCCACTCCAGGCCTTGGTAATTCATTCTCATGCTCAGTTTCCTGGTAAAAATAAACAAATACAATTTTCAGCGCTCTAAGCTGCAACCATTTTGGTCTCCATGGTGAGTCAGAAAAAAAAATTGGCGACTGAGTTATCGGCAAAGGTCGCCATTTGGCGACCAAAGGATTTAAGCTCAAAACAATAAAGTTGATGTAACGTTTTATCGATTTTTAATTGAATCATTGTTAGCCTGTTCCAGGCTCCGAAATAGTGGGGAATGCGCGAAGTAAAAAAAAGGAAAATATCACGGGGGAACTGGGAAGAGGGCGGGCGGTGGAGCCTGTAAACATTTCTTTAAAAAGCTCTTTCCGGTATACCAGCTCCTCTGATTGGTTCATTTTGACAGGTAATGTCAACACATTATTATTCTTGTCAATCATAATGATGGCGTACGCGATACTCGTGCGCGATGAAGTGGTATCAGGACGAATGTCTGCGCGATTTTCCTAACATAGAAGCGCTCAGGAAAGAGCAACAAGAATGCCTTGTAAACTTGGCACGTGGTGAAGATGTCTCCGCAATTCTGCCGACCAGTTTTGGGGAAAGCTTGGTATTTCAGCTTTTTCCACGCCTGGAGAAAGCAGCTCTGGCAGAGAAATTGATGATAATAGTCGTTGTTATAAAAGGTGACAGGCCTAACACAAATCCTGCTTATAGATAGATAGATAGAAACTTTATTTAAGTGTCAAAAGACCTTATAGCCTGGGTAAACCCATACTAATTTGGGGACGCTTGTCGTTAAAAGCAATTTTAGTTCAGCTAATAAGTATAGAATAAGTCTATCCCAAGTACGTGCCTGAAAGATTATTTCCTTTGCATCAGAGTAACAGGCCTGTTGTTCTAAATGTTGTCGTTTCTTTGATCTTAGGAAAAAATCTCTGGCTGTGATACTGACAGGATGAATTTAGAGCCGTTTAGAATATTTAGTTATGCGTTGTTCATTGCTAGCTGTTGGCATAATAGCAATGAAGTTTTTTTGGCTCACTTTGAAAGAGTTGCAAGATCAGTAATAGCCGCTGAAGTAGGAATTATTGGCTATTTAGGATCAGTTCATTTCTCAGTCCATGATTTAATGCAAGCACAAGTCTGCGGTTAACATAACTTGTGTGATAGTTTTTCTTCATTACTGCTAAAAGAGTCTAAGATCCAAGTCTTGTGCGATAGTTACGGTTTATTATATATTGGAATAGTGGCGTCTTGCAATTGTTTTAAGCTCCTCAGAGTTTATTCTGTGTTTAAGTTGACGTGTTTCTCCACAGCGACTTCCATTGTCAGGCGGGTGTCTACAAAACGAAGACAGAAGACCGAAGACCGAAGATCGAAGACCGAAGACCGAAAAACGAAGACCCATATAGAACTAATGTAAAAACGACATAAAACATTCATAAAACAATTCCTCATAGCCAAGAGTCACGTTATCGATAGGGTCTTCGTTTTGTAGAAAAGGCCGGGTCAAACTACAAAACGAAGACCCTCGTTAAAAAGCTTTGCGAGGCTGCGAAATTCACTTTATTGATAAGGTCTTCGTTTTGTAGAAAAGGCCGGGTCAAACTACAAAACGAAGACCCTCGTTAAAAAGATTTGCGAGGCTGCGAAATTCACTTTATTGATAAGGTCTTCGTTTTGTAGAAAAGGCCGGGTCAAACTACAAAACGAAGACCCTCGTTAAAAAGCTGAGAAAACTATTTCTACTAATTGAAGGGCCGAGAGCATGTCCAGCCTATATGACTTTTTAGGCCTTTTTTTATTTTTTCTTGCTCAGATTTGTCCAATTTTGGCATGTGAACTAGAAATTAGTTGCAAAACATTGTTCCGAATTTTTTTCTGTTGTTTTTTCCGTCGTTTTCGAGAAATACCGTATGCAAAAAAAAAAAAATCAATCAATCAAAGGCTCCTATTGTAACGCAATATTGCGGTAAGCTTCTGTTGTCACACTGACACGGTTTGATATTTTTTTAAAGCACTCAAGTTGTTCGTTTCACTGCTTTTAAACCGCTCATGACAAGTTGTTCCTTTCAAACAAACCCTGCAGCATTTTGTCTTTGCCGTACTAGATGCCCCTTGGGATTTCTTTTATGAATAACAATAACTTTAAATAATTAGATTAGCAGATTAGTGTGCTTAGATAACACACTATTCTGCTAATCTAATTATTTAAAGTTATTATTATTCATAACAGCAATCTCGAAACCGCAACCGCAACCGCTTAGTCAGAACTCATTGTATTACTAATAGATTAAGAATATGATTTGAAAGGCCGAGAGCATGTCCAGCCTATATGACTTTTTAGGCCTTTTTTTATTTTTTCTTGCTCAGATTTGTCCAATTTTGGCATGTGAACTAGAAATTAGTTGCAAAACATTGTTCCGAATTTTTTTCTGTTGTTTTTTTCCGTCATTTTCGAGAAATACCGTATGCAAAAAAAAAAAAATCAATCAAATCAAAGGCTCCTATTGTAACGCAATATTGCGGTAAGCTTCTGTTTTCACACTGACACGGTTCGATATTTTTTTTAAAATTAAACGTAAGGAATTTTGACGAACGCAAAAAAAGTAAATCACTTTCATAATGTCCAGTTCGAAAAAAAAAAAAAAAAAAAGATGCTGAGCGTGATTCGAACCTGGAGCCGTCTGAGCGGAAAGCCACGACCAAACCACTAGACCACCGAGGAACACATGCTCAGTTCAGGCTAAGTTTTATTACTTAAAGCTTGATACGCATCAAAACGCGTATCTCGATTTCAAAATCCTTTTAGATCGAATTTAATGTTGCATTAAAGACTCCAAATGCGAAACGTCTTCCCGCCGGCCAGCAACAACTCACTTCGAGCTGCCCAAAGCTGTATTTCAAGTGCCCGACCACGCACAGCGGACCCATCTACCACTGTCGCAAAGCATGTCGGGAAATCCTACAACAAAACCGAAATGGAGTTCCCGCCCGAAAGTTTTTGCAAAATACTATAAGTCTCAAAGCACTTCGGATATCGGGCATTTCGACCACGGCACGGGATGGGAAATGGCCCACAACTCTCAACGCTGCCCCTTTTCTGATCCGAAGTGATTCCAGACTTTCCCGCCGGCTCGTCTTCCCGACCAAGGTCCGTTTTTCACCTCGAGCGCTAAATGGCGCTTCAGACACAAGGAAGGACAAGAAACACGACAAGTTTCTTTGAGAAGTGCTAGAGATTCAAGGATTTCCGGACTTAATGATGTCTTTCAATCACCGGACGGGCCTCATACACGTTGGCTTACACACACGCTACAGAGGCGATGTGTTGCCGTAGTGAGCTCACGATAGATAAGCGAGCCAGGCGTGCGTAAATAACGGTATTTTGTTTACTTGTTGGCACTGGTCAGAAGTATTGCAGTCGCAAGTTCTCACGGCCAAACTGCTTTCAAATGGCTTCGAAATTGCGCTCTGAATGTACCGTCAAAGCACTGGAGGGCCAGAACTCTGCTTTTTTCAGGTGAAATTGGTCAAATTCCGTAGGGTTAGTGCAAATTCGACAAGGGCTTGTGATATTATTCGTTGTACGATAAAATGAGGCTATTCTGAGCTATTCTGAGCGAGAAAAAATAAAAAAAGGCCTAAAAAGTCATATAGGCTGGACATGCTCTCGGCCCTTCAATTGTTAGTTCCCCTTTGACACTTTTAAGCCAGATCACGAAACTACAACAGCTCATGCACCTCCTTAATTGAATTTTTCAACTTGTAACTACGAGGCTTATTAGGAGGCAGCGCTCTTAAATGTACCGTTTGCGGATAACTAAAGCAACCCCAATAGCAAGAAAACAATAATAAGAAGATTTAAAGGTCTTTGTCGCAGTCTATACCCAAATGAACAAGATAACGAAATTGGCAACATTGGCAGCCGTCTGATATTACTCTGCGTCCGTCAAAAATCAAAAATACATCCGGGCAACCAAACACACTAAAAACGTGCAAATCTTTAAAATTTATTAGGGTCTTTGTTTTATAGTTTACCCCCACCAAAACTATAAAACGAAGACCCCCTCCAAATCTGCTGGAAAATTCGTAAACAACGTTGGATACACTAGAAAAATACAGCCGGGCAACCAAACACACTAAAAATGTGCAAATCTTTAAAATTTATTAGGGTCTTCGTTTTTTTCACAAATAAATTTATGGCCGACGCCTGGCAATGCGTTTTGGCGAGAGTTTTCTTTTTGTAGTTTGACCCGGCCTTTTCTAGAAGAGAAGACGTTATCGATAAAGTGAATTTATACCTTAAAATTGTCTTGCCGTCAATTTGCCATCAATTTCTCGCAAGTAGTTATAGTAATGCATAGCCAAGTGTTTTCATATATTGAATAGTTCTCACTGTCATTCTCGAGCGAATTTGGAGGGGGTCTTCGTTTTATAGTTTTGGTGGGGGTAAACTATAAAACGAAGACCCTAATAAATTTTAAAGATTTGCACATGTTTAGTGTGTTTGGTTGCTCGGCTGTATTTTTCTAGTGTATCCAACGTTGTTTACGAATTTTCCAGCAGATTTGGAGGGGGTCTTCGTTTTATAGTTTTGGTGGGGGTAAACTATAAAACGAAGACCCTAATAAATTTTAAAGATTTGCACGTTTTTAGTGTGTTTGGTTGCCCGGGTGTATTTTTCTAGTGTATCAAACGTTGTTGACAAATTTATGATTTTTGACTGACGCAGAGTAATATCGCTGCCAATGTTGCCAATTTCGTTATCTTGTTCATTTGGGTATAGACTGCGACAAAGACCTTTAATCTTCTTCTTATTATTTTTTTTTGCTATTGGGGTTGCTTTAGTTATCCGCATCCGCAAACGGTACATTTAAGAGCGCTGCCTCCTTAAATAAGCCTCGTAGTTACAAGTTGAAAAATTCAATTAAGGATGTACATGAGCTGTTGTAGTTTCGTGATCTGGCTTAAAAGTGTCAAAGGGGAACTAACAATTAGTAGAAATAGTTTTCTCAGCTTTTTAACGAGGGTCTTCGTTTTGTAGCTTGACCCGGCCTTTTCTACAAAACGAAGACCCTATCGATAACGTGACTCTTGGCTATGAGGAATTGTTTTATGAATGTTTTATGTGGTTTTACATTAGTTCTATATGGGTCTTCGTTCTTCGGTCTTCGGTCTTCGGTCTTCGTTTTGTAGACACCCATTGTCAGGCGTATGGCGTCATTACATCCGGTTTCAAATATTTGAATCTCCAGCATGTTAGCTGATTTGTAATTCTTACGGATGCAAGTCGTTACTTTTCGATATTCTTTAAGCAAGACTTGAGTTTCGGTTCTTTGGTGAACCTCATCAGTTGCTCCCATGTAGAAAGGTCTCGTCGACTTATGAGCGCTTGGGGAGGATCAAATGTTCTATCTTTTCATTGGCTTGATGTTTAGTTTAGCCAATAATCTTGGTTCCTCTACATGCTACGTTTTTCCTACAAAATCTGCAGCACTTTGAAGGGTGGACTTCGAGATTCGAGGACAGTATTTTCGTCGGTGTATGGGTCTTGCAAGACATGCCGATTTCCTCGCGTTCTTGCACGTGCTTTTGCACGAAATTCTTACGCGAGAAATCTGAGAACTATTTCTGTTAATTGGCGTTTTGGCATTTTGACAACAGAAAATTGGATTATCGCAAAACTTGCCAAAAGAGGGAGGAAGAGCATCGGTAAACAAATGTTTACAGGCTCCGCTGCCCCGTCTCCCCAGTTTCCCAGTGTTTTTTCCATTTTTTTACTTCGCGCGTTCCCCACTATCTTGGAGCCTGGAACAGGCTAAATCATTGTTAAATCAAAGAACTATTACCATGCTTTTCAACTGTATAAGGTCAATGATGAATCTGTTCCTCTTACATCGCATGACGTGTATTGGCATAAGGATCTGTGTAACGCAGCTTCGAATTCATTACGCGGCCATTTTGAAAACGTTCAGCAGTAGTGTCTTCATGTAAAGTAGCATGAAGTGTCTTGCGTTAATAAACAAAAACTTTTGGCGACCGAAATTTTCCAATGGCGACCATTTTAAAGTGCCCCTGCGATCAAATTTTTGGTTTTTATTTTTTTTTACATTTTCGTAAACAATTAGACTTTCTTACTCATCTTGCCAAATTTCAATTCATTACGAACATCAGAAGTCATTTTATTTTAACATTTATTTCCGAGAATTTACGGCCACCATTAATCAACCTTCCAAGGCTTGGTTGTGAATGGGAGAAAGTGACGTCAAAGACTCAAACATACAGTACCTCACGGGTTGAAATTATAATAACAATAAGTATTGAAAATCATGCGAAAAGCATAAAAAACTTTGGACTTGTTCTTCGTGCAATTTTCTATGCTGATTGTTGTTATAATTTCAACCCGTGAGGTATGTTTGAGTCTTTGATGTCACTTTCTCCCATTCGCAACCAAGCCTTGGAACAAGGTTAATGATTAACAGCAGCCGTAAATTCTCAGAAATAAATGTTAAAATAAAATGACTTCGGATGTTCTTAATGGATTGAAATTTGGCAAGATGAGTAAGAAAGTCTAATAGTACACGAAAATGTAAAAAATGAAAATCAAAAATGTGATCATAGGGGCACTTTAAAAATGTAGGTCGCCAAAAGGCGACTTATTGAAAAAATGAGCTTGGAGCACTGATTTTGTCTATTTGTTAACATATAATGCTGACTATTAACATGAAAATTTACATCAGTTCATGTTTGTTTTCAAAAGTTAAATTAATAATTGTTGTCTTGATATGTTTTGAATGCACTACACCTGCAAATAACTTACTTCTAGTGTAACTCTTAACTTTACTCATTAGAAATGCATGATAAAATGTTTAAAATATTATTTAGTGTTGTTAATTGATGTATGTTATTTTAACTGTGTTTCAATTTTTCTAAATTTAGATTGAAGATGGAACATTTTACCAGCACTGAATTGAGAGCTTTCATTAAACATGGATATGATGGAGTTACTTTGGATCTGAGTAAAAAGGGGTTATCCAAGATTCCTGATGCTGTAACTGAACTGAGTGAATTGAAGGTACTCAATCTGGATGGTAATAACCTTACTAAATTACCAACAAGTATTAACAAGCTACAGAATCTTGAAATGTTATACTTGAATGGTAACATGTTATCATGTTTGCCTGCTGAGATTGGTGACATGAAGAAGCTGAGGGGGCTGATTGTGAGGTTCAACCAACTGACTGTGCTTCCTACCAGTATAGTGAAGTTACAGAATCTTAAAGGGCTGTACTTGGAAGGTAACATGTTATCATGTTTGCCTGCTGAGATTGGTGACATGAAGAAGCTGAGGTTGCTGAGTGTGGAGAACAACCAACTGACTGTGCTACCTACCAGTATAGTAAAGCTACAGAATCTTGAAGAGCTGTACTTGGAAGGTAACATGTTATCATGTTTGCCTGCTGAGATTGGTGACATGAGGAAGCTGAAGTTGCTGGAAGTGAGGAGTAATTCTTTTACTTTTGATGCAATGAGATGTATTTTAAAGTTAAAAGAGAAGAAAAAGGGAAAGATTAACATATTTATTTCAGGTGAGTTTAAGGATTACTTTTGACGAATCAATTAATGAGCCCACTATCTAGCTAGTACATTATGTATAGATATATAATTACAGTATGTTGTGGATAAATAATATTTTTGTTTTGGTTTGAAAATTGCAAATTAGTTTATATTTTATTTTTCTTTGTCTAAATTGTTGTTAAAATAATAATGGGACTGAAACATGGGAAATAAAAATTAAACAAAAATTTAAACTACATGTACAACATACTGACAGTAATTATACCGGCAGATAGTACATTATCCTCCCTGCTTACTCATTAGCATTAAGTATTGGGTAGTGACCCCTGACGAGCAAAACTCGAAAGGGTATGCCATAAGAGCTAAGAGCAGCAGGGGGGAGTGGTGGGTGGGGTGCTTCGTTCACTTTGAGCAACGTTCGCAGCAACTGACACTCCTAATTAATTCTGCTTGGTTTATATAATGCTAAGTGACGTCACAGGAATGCTAATGAACTATGAATAGTACATTATCCTCCCTGCTTACTCATTAGCATTAAGTATTGGGTAGTGACCCCTGACAGCGCTTCTTCACCGGATGTGCCGTTAATAAGCATCCCCACATCCACATATACCTCCCATACCTCATTCCTTCCACGTATCCATACCTTATCCGAATAGCCAATCCCTCTATCTCATTACTAATAGATCTTTATTCTTGATATACCTAAACCCTACCACTAGAGTTTACACACAGATTTAAATGAATTTCGCAACATGAAGCTCAGGTTTTAATAATAGTTTAGAACGCCTGGGTGAAATGTGTTAAAGAGTTTTGTTTCTGGTAAGCCTCACTTAAGTCCAAAGCGAGGCAAGCCAAAATATCGCTTATTCCTCCCGGAGCCATCACTTGGTTCATCTTAAGATAATGTTTCGCAGTTTCCGCGGTCTTCCAGCCAACATGGGCCATAATAGACTCTAATGGTACACCTGCTAGCGCAAGGGAAACAGCACAACCACTGCGTTATAAATTCCGCGAACTGCTTACACACAGGATGGTTCTTGAAAACCTTACGTGGTGACATTGGAGAATCGAACAAGACACCTTTAAAACACCCTTTAAACGGCCTCATAAAAGATCTAATATCGACACCATTGGCTAGCCATCCAATAATGCGCGCTTTATCCGAGTTTCCAGTTAATATCGCATCCCATAAAGGGAGATAATTATGTAAAGCCCCCGCCTTGAAACTCGAAGGATCCCTGAATAGGAGGTTCTGAATATCTCCGGAGTCCCCAGATATGATCCTGTTTACTTCAACTATAATATCTCCTTGTACGATCACTGGCATTTCCCCTGGGCTTACGTCTCCCGACAACGTTACCCACGTAGTTCTTCGGCTACGCGCTCGAAGTTCCGCCTCTAGGGGCGAGAAGCTCTCAGATATTTGTCCAGGGTCGGGAGAGTTCCCCTATAACAAATGAGAAAAACCGAGGGTAAGACCAACGAGGGAGACAGAATTAAGCCCAGGGAAAATGACATCCATAGCCCGCTAAAGCGAGCTCAAGGGCATGCCATACAAGGCAAAGCGCTTGTGGAGTCAATTCCCGTCACTTAAGTCAGTCTAGAGAAACCGAACTGGGACAGAAAAAGATTCTATGAGACAAAATAACCAAACAATTACAATCTGAGGCAATCCTTTATTTTGCTAACACGGTCATTTAACCAATAGCATGTAGCTATACAATAACTCTAGTTCTAGAAGCGTCTGTTCGGGCATCCACGAGCATAATGGCCTGTCTGACCACAGGACCAACACCTAGTCGTGGGGCGAGGCCGTCCCCCTCCCCTCTTGTGGTACGGTGAAGGGGGCCGCGACCGACCAGAGATGGCACCCCTAAGAGCATTGGCCTCTTTACGTGACTTTTAAATCGCCTTAGCCACTTCCGCCTCCTCTTTAGACGCTATTAACTTGATCAAGATATTCTGCAAATTGCCATCGGTAATCAGAGGACGGCACTGGCGCAGCACTATCCCAAAGCGGTTCGCCCTTGCATCTGCCTTTTCCCTGGCTGTATCGCCTAAGTTTTCCAAGGCTGCCATCGCCGTATAGGGATCGAACAACTCGGACGGTTTGGCCAATAGGGTCTGCAGCGCCGACACGGCCGTATCAACACTAGAAACATCGGCAGACTTACGTAAGGTCTCCACTTCCTTTAGAAGTTTGGCCAGCCAAAGAAAATAGAAAATTGCGAAAAGAAATGAAATTCTCCTTCTTTTTCTCCTTTTTTTTTTTTTGGTCAATATTTAAATCACCAGACCCTTCTCGATCCATTCCCGTTCATTGGATCCATAACGGACTATAACATATTCACCAGACCCTTCTCGATCCAATCCTGTTTTATCGGATCCTTGACAGTCTATATTCCATTCGCTAGACCCTTCGCGATCCCCGCCGTTAATGGGATTCTTCACGGTCTATATATCCGCTAGACCCTTCTCGATCCAACCCCGTTTATTGGATCCTTCACGATCTATATCTTATCCACTAGACCCTTCTCGATCCAATCCCGCTATTGGATCCCTCTCGGTCTTCATTTGTCCACTAGACCCTTCTCGACCCAATCCCGTTTATTGGGTCCTTCTCGGTCTATGTCTAACCACCAGACCCTTCTCGATCCAATCCCGCTATTGGATCCTACGCAGTCTATTTATTTTATATGCCAGGCCCTACACGATCCTTTCCCGAAGATTGGCGATCTTTGCAGTCTTAATGTGCAGATTTTGCTAACTAAACTGCCCGGGACCCCAGGGACTCGACAAAAGAACAACATTAAATACCGGCCAAGCCCCTTGGGACCAACACGGAATCAGGCCCCGCTAATCTGCATAACAAATTAACCTGATATGAAAACGTGCAAAA
This sequence comes from Dendrophyllia cribrosa, assembly GCA_024195265.1. NCBI lineage: Eukaryota > Metazoa > Cnidaria > Anthozoa > Scleractinia > Dendrophylliidae > Dendrophyllia > Dendrophyllia cribrosa. Next base: position 28,220,358 of record JAJLRJ010000011.1, on the reverse strand, counting down.
ACCAGACAAATAAAAATAAAATAAAAGGTAAAATAAAATAAGACGAATGCTGTGTATGAGCAATAGGCGAACCACGAGAACGATACCACGTCACCGACAAAACACAAGCGTCCTTGAGCATAAAACGTAAAACAATGAAGCGAAAAAAGAACTCGAAATGACGAACGCTCGGGCCCGCGAATAATGCAATAACAAAGTTACCTAACGATTCTTTCCCCGGTTCCTGCGAAGAACTGGCTGCAACTGTTGCCGGCGTGGTATGCTCCGACGGCGGTAAAGCGTTCCCAACAGCCGCGGCTGGCGCAGAAACAGGTGAAGACGCAGAAACTGGAATTTGAGCTGGAGTTTGAGCTGCCGGACCCGGTTGTAAGGCAGCAACAACCGAGTCCCTTTGCTGGCCATCGACGGTCGGGAGCGGCATTGGAAAATTGTGCTTCGCTCTGACTTTGAGCAACGTTCGCAGCAACTGACACTCCTAATTAATTCTGCTTGGTTTATATAATGCTAAGTGACGTCACAGGAATGCTAATGAACTATGAATAGTACTGTACATGCATGGGGCATTTATTTGACGCTAATGGCTTTTGATAGTCCATCAGGCATTTTATTGAAGTTAAAATTAGCAACATGCAGACATTGTTTTGTCATAATATTATTCTAAATTAAAATTTACAAAAACAAAAATGGATATAAAAATACTGTTTAAATGTATTAACTGCATGTACAAATGAGAAATATCACCTCGAAAGCTATGGCCTCGGAGCTTTCTCAGTTGCAGCACCTACAGTACCGCTCGCATGCATTGCAGCACCTACACGCTCCTAAAATGTGTGTAAAGTCCGTGTAATACACGCATTTTACATGCATCTGACGCCTGTGTAATATAAAAGCCTAATAGCCCAATTTCGATATATTAAAATTCAACTTGAAACAAAAGACATCACTGCGAGGCTTAGGGGAATGATAGTAAGGATTTATATGGTTTATTCCCCTAAGCCTCGTATAGTGATGTCTTTTGTTTCAAGTTGAATTTGTATATATCGAAATTGGGCTATTACATGTGTATGCGTGTATTCCTTCTTTTTGAAAATGCATGTACGGTTACATACCCAACAGGAGGAAGCGAAATCACAACACCGCACAAATTAAGCGGATCCAATATTGTTTATCATGGACTCACTGGTATCAATGAAAAATAATACTACTTCATGAAATTGTTTTAAAAGTCAAACTAAGATGAATTCCTTCCTAACTAAATGATGCCAAAGATGGATGAAAGTATTTGACTCGACAAGGCTAGAAAGTATAAAGCAGTTTGACTGCTGTAATGTACGTGTTTTGGCCTGCCAACAGAATAGCACCGAAATCATGATAACGTCCTCAGTATTGACAGACCACTTTAAAGCTAATTGTTCCTCGGCAAAATCTCCGTAGCATAGCCAGAGTAGCCATATCAATTTGCTACAAAGTCATTTTAGCGTAGCCAGAGTAGCCATATCGATTCGCTACAAAGTTGTTTTGCTACAACATTCAACATTACTGAAGTGAAATTCGAAGATATTGTTTTTAAGCTTACATACATAAAGGCGACTGCGATGTTGTCATCCATCTGACTCAAAGTGAATTTCAAACGAGGAGTCAAATAAACAGAGGATCATATGATTTTGTTTGCCTGATCATTTTTTAAGTCCATCCAATATAAATTTCAATTGTGGAGTAAATTTCAAGTGTAAAATGTGTGCTAGAATAGTCTGGAGAAAGATCGTTAAATCAGGGATTCTGACAGGGTGCGGGGAAAAAACTAAAGTTGTGCGAGAGTTTTGAGGCAAATTGTGCGGGAAATAACGTCGATTGTGCGGGAAATTGTGCGGGATTGTGCAATCCTGTGACCAACCAAATATTCAATCACCAGTGTTCTAGCCAGGCCAGAAAAATATGTCAGGGAGGAAATTCTGCATGAATGAAAAATACAAATAGATGTTTTACTTTGGGGATTAAAATGTACCCAGCAATCGCCAATTTGCGGCTGTTTTTCTTCACCAAAGTTTATTTGTCTCAACAAAATCACATTGCGTGACACGATGAACTCGATCGGGTAAAACCGAAATACCACATTTAAATGAAATGTTTCCGATCTGTTGCGAGTTCCTTTATGAAAAATCCGTACATTTTATGTAGTTTGAATAATTTCCATTAAAGTTCACACAATTTCTTCGAAAGTTTGCCGCAAAAACACAACCTCGAGATGTATGCAAATTGCGTGCTAAATGTAATTTGATAGCATGGTTGTTTTGCATTTTCCTGAATGAAAACGTCTTTCACTTGATTGAAAAAATCAAATCCAGTATTCTGATCAGAACTTAATAATTTTCTCCTATCAATCCGAAGTTCCAGCGCTTTAATAGTTTGTTTGTCGATTCACAAACTTGATAAGTTCTTTGCGAAAATAATTCAGACAGAGTGACATTCATTTTGGCGTGACCGGGTACATTTCTTCGGTGTTTCTTCTTCGGTCCCCGACATATTAAACTGAAAGAGGAAGCGAAAGCGCTCGAAAAAATAAAAACAGGCCGCTAAGAAAAACGACATAATGTCTGAAAAACGACAACTAAAAAGCCACGCGAAAAAATCTGTAGGAAGTCGGAAAGAAGTAAAACTGAGACTAGTTCCCAGGACGGCGAAGAGAATGCCTTGTTCTTTTATATCGATCCTCACGAGCTGTTCGAGGAAAGCGAGGGTTTTCTCGATTGTTTGAAAGGAAAATGGGCTGAAAATAGCCTAAAACGTTTCTCGAAATCTTGGTTATCAATAGAAATACCTGATTTAATTAAAATTTTAATCAAATATTTCAGTATTGTGCGGGATTGTGCGGATTTTTAGGAATTGTGCGGGTTTGACCGAATTGTGCGGTCCCGCACACGCGCATCCTGTCAGAATCCCTGTTAAATGTGCTCGCGTGTTTAATTTTTCTATTCATGCACCCAAAGTGCATTAACCCAGTGGGTGTTGTGGGTCTAGTGTTAAGTTCAAAATGGTGAAAACCTCGCAAAAAAAGACTAAAGCGTTTTACCAGTGGGTATTTAATTGTATAATTTTTCAGGTTGAGGGATTGGGTGGTTGATCGTACATTGTATGTGTTGGTCATAACTTTATTAAGCTTAGTGGCTCCTAAAGGAGCTGTTTGTTTTGTCACCTTTGGGGTGCAATGTTGAACTCCTTGAGTCCGACCCATCAGGATTTTTCCCTGCAGAGTGCAATGCAGGGTTGTCAGCTTTACTCAGTCGGTCCGTTCAAGTGCAAATTCTCAGTGGCTGGATGCTTTTCCTTTGTAAGCGATTACGTCTAGGATTACTTTCTGTAGGCGTTGGATGTATTTGGTGCACCTCTCGGGGGTTACTGAATCCCAGAATTGCTGAATCCCGCGTACCAGCTCATCTTTGTTGGATGGCTTCACAACTCTTCGGAGGAAGCATTTCAATTCGTGCTACAACATTTTTTAATTCTATGAATTTAGTTCAGGTGACTCTGCAGGAGTGGGCCAGTAGTTGATCTTACATGTATGCTGTTCCAGGAACTGCTTCGCCAGGTTACCCATGTAATAAACAGGATTCATTTTTAGTTAAACTCATCACAAATAGATGAGCTTGGGAACTGGTGCCTTACAGGTTAGCGGGGTGACTGATGCAGAACAGACACAGCAAAGGAGGTTTCCATGGCAACCCTGAAAGTGGGAACCACCCTTGAATGCAGCCGCTAACAGGCACCGTCACACTGAACAACATTCAGTGGAAACTTACCTGAAGAGATACTTACCTACAACTAGTCAAACCAAGAGGGTGGGTAGAGAGGGTGCAAGAATCCGCTACGATTCGCAAAAGATTGATCCGCTACAATCAGCAATATGCAAAGCGATAAGCAACAAAGCCCTGCAATTGCCCAAAGGGCCGCCCCACAGGTCACAAACTTCAAATGGAGAAACCGCTGACTGAATTTGCTCAAGGTTAACTTTGCCTAATAATATTAGCCACATTTAAACTCATCACAAATAGATGAGCTTGGGAACTGGTACCTTACAGGTTAGCGGGGTGTCTGATGCAGAACAGACCCAGCAAAGGAGGTTTCCATGGCAACCCTAGAAGTGGGAACCACCCATGAAAACCCTTCTCCAATATACCTGGTAGACTGCTAGCAGTCCCTCTCTGGATAGTCAAGCGGGCGAGCAAATAAGCGATCGGCGATCAACCGAGCGGCGAGCGAGCGAAAAGTATAATGCAAACCGAGGGGGCTCTGGGGAAGAGGTGGGAAGGGAAAGAGGGACTGCAGTCTCTTCTGTAACAAACGCGTTCAGATAACTCCGCCCACCAAGTGTGAGAACCCATTAAAAATAAACTAATCTTGTCAACTAATAAAAGACAACTCCGCCTCGTGGACTAAAATAGAACAGTGCTTTGTACTATACTGATTGTAGATTTATTTTTTACAAAGGGGACTCCATTCGCGTCGTTTATTCAAGGATAGAAAATATAATTTCTGCTGTTCGTGAGTTTGTTTTGATCGCCTTGATGAGCGAAAAAACGCCTACGAAACCGGTACGGAGAAGAAGTAGAGAAAGAAAGCCGAAGAAAGAGAAGGCTGAGGCCTCTGATTTTTGTCGTATGTGTGGGACAAATTTTAAGAATAAGGGAAATTACATATCATCTAAAAACCTTTTCACTACTTCGAAGGATGGCGCTCCGCTAAACAAGATCGTAACTGAAAGTCTAAAGCTTTCCGAAAATTCTGCACCTAATCTATCTGCTCGTGTTTGCAAGAAATGTGCGCTGAAAATCAGAAATATGGAGGATTTTAAACCTTCAAAATATCGCGGGTAACGAACAAGAGGTTAAGTCTGTCTGTTGTGGTTTCCCGTAATTTGACCTGTTTTAGCGTCCTTGTTTGCCTGGCGGTTGGTTTGTTGCTTTTGTCATAATTGGCATGTTGGTTTTTGTGTAGGAAAGGTTTAAACTCATTCTCTAGCATTTCTCTCTGAAATGACTGAAGCTGAAATGCTTTGTTGGTCGCGGAATGTATTTCCTGCTATTTTGTCACGCTGGGCCCAGCTATTTTTGTTTTCGTCGTTGCAGGATATTAATTTTGCAGATCCATTTAGCAAGCTTAGCAGAGAGAGTTGAAGCTTAAAAAGAAAGCAATTCAACTTGTAGAAACTTAAAGTTTGCCTTAATCAAGGCTATGATTTTAGCATCTATTCGCTTCCCGTTATAGCCACGTGGAGCTGCAATGTTTATAATTCCTTCGTTGTCAATTTTGACAGTCTAACGACTGTTTTGTTTATGCCACTATCATACAAGGACAGAGCTTTGATAAATTATTGATTTTCCGAAGCCAGTTGGTAGCACAGCCATGACCGATAGAAGCGCTTCCACCGCTAATGCCTGTTCTTCTTTTAAAACTAAACAGCCGAGGCAACCAGACAAATTGTCTAAAACATTTTTCGACATTTTCATTCCCTATTACATGTCATCGCCTCAACTCTGATGTGAAACTGGAGATATCGATTCACACTGGATGTGTCAAGATTGTTAATACTCGTCAAACCTCCCTGACAGCTTTCTATTGTCTATGAACCAATCGGAGTTTTCCGTCCCTGGAGCGGCGGGGAATTCGAACGCGAAAGTTACAGAAGAGACTGCAGTCCCTTTTCCTCCCGCCTCTCCCCCAGTTTCCCCTCGGCTCGTTCGCTCGCTCCAGTCTCAACAAGCTTGTTTTCGTGATTAGCTCGCCCGCTCGATTGACTGAAAAGGGACAGCTAGCAGTTTATGTACTTGGAGAACAGAGGGACCCGTAAACAAGTTGACCTGGTACCTCCAAGCTTCCAAACTAACCCCAAGCACCAACAATCAAATTAGGACCCAGCCCCTCCCCCTTAAATAGATACATGCCTTATGATGCCAAGGCCAGCTGTAGGTGCCAATCCGTGAACAAAGAAGCTAACGTAGCCTGCTACAGAAACTTGAGATAAGTCCCAGTGGAGCACTGCAGCTGGCAATTTCAAGGCCTTCAAACCAATTTTTTGGAGAGAGAGCTGTTAAAGACTCTGGAGATGTCCTGATGTAAAGCTGATAAGCGTTGCTAGATCAGCGACCTAAGGCTTGGATTAAATGATCTGGCACGCCATTGCGTGCTGCAACCGTGGCTGCCCGATGCGAAAGCTGTGGCTAGAAAAGTTCCCATGTACGTTGGATGTGGCCATAATCTGCCGAAGCCAGTCAGTAAGGATAAGACATGTAAGAGGCTGTCCATTCTGAAGCAGACACATCTCCCCTGATTGCTAGGAAGCTCATCATGGCATGAACTGCACATAGCGGTGGAGTACCCAAGCCAATGTGGTGTATAAAACAACCCTTCCAAAGAAAGGGGTCAGTTTTTGAGCCCTTTATCTTGATACGCGTGCTTCATGGGGATAACATTGAGTCCACGGACTGAACTGCTCAATATCATCACGAAGGCTGTCATGTCAGGGATGAATGAAGCAGTTCAGACACGTGATGAAATCGGTCAGGAACGTTTTCAAACGTTTGTGAGAAAAAGGATCGTCGAGCGTAACCTTAGTGTTTGGAGTCCAATGAGGAAAGCAAAGCTTGAGACATGGAAGTCTACAAGAGTGACCAAGAACGGAAGAACAGCATCCAGTGTTGCTGCTTTAAGTGATGACAGGGCTCTTTTTGCGCATTTTCTTTCCCTGGTTCTTTCCAGACCACAGATTGACCTCAAGGAAAGCATCAGTGAATTAGAGTTGGCTGCGTTTCCATGAGTGCTGTTTAATTCTGATGGTGACCTTCGCCGCTGCGTTGGCAAGAGCAAGATGATGAACATCCTGGACAATTTGCTTTCTCAACAACTTCCTGACAGGGAACAAGAGCAGCATCACTGCGCGAAAAGAAGTGTAATCATCATTGATGGTATGTCAGTCGTTCAGTCAGTGGGATAACCAACATGGTTTAGCACTGGCTGTGTGACCTTGCCACTCATTTCCTTGAGGTCATCGACAACAGATCAAAGTAATGCGATGAGGTTCATATAATTTTTTATCGTTACGATATTCCGCACTCTCTTAAAGAGGGCAATCGCCAGTTTCGGCAGGGTTGCACAAGCCCATGGTGTACCATACACTGTATTTCCGATGATGCTGTCATCGAAAAGATCTCGCTCAAGCAGTTACTTAGCAGTAGTACCAATAAGGAATCGTTGGCCATTAATTTTACCTCGCATTTCATGTCATCTAGTGTAACAAAGACTCCTAAAAGACATATGTGGTAACTTCGAAGTATGAATGCAAGTGTAACAAGTTATCTGTCGAACACCTTACTAGCAGTTGGCACAGGAGGCAAGCATCAATCAATCCCACTGCGCTTCTTGCACAACGCTTTAGGAGGTCATGTTGTGGTGGCATTGCCTGGATTTTACGCATTCACTGGTTGCGACCAAACAGGCACCATATGTGGAAAGTCTAAGATCTCGTGCTGGAATACTTAAAGAAAGCTGATGAACACGTTTTGGAAGCATTTTCAAGCCTTGGAAGCTCAGTGTACGTTCAAGATGATGTGTATACGATGCAAGAGCTTTTTATGTGCCTGCTGTACGCGTCCCTAACCCAGGTCACAACCGTAAAGAAACTGCGATGGTTCCTCAGGGTTGGATTTTAGCACTCGCTCGCTCGCCCAGGCGAGTGTCTAAAGTGTCGGGCGAGCGCAAATCATCGATCACTCGTCTGTTTGGCGAGTGCGATTTTCGTCACCAAGCTAAGAATTATTTAAATAATAAATTGCAAAATAATTACATTCCATTTTGCCGAGAAAATCCCTAAACATAAACTTACCATTTCTATTTTGCAAAGTTTTACATTCCGAACTGTCTAATAAATTGGCGCTGAAAGGCAACACAGACAAATATGGCCTCCTCCTAGTGATAATTACATAACACATATCATGTACTTTTACAAAGTGATACTGCTGGTCACTATCGAGCCATCAGTGATCAGGTAAACATGGCGCCCAAGGACAGCTCCTGAAAAGAACAGACACGTTTACTCGCAAACTGCAGGTATCTCACGAAGATTCATCAATAAAAAAAACTATTTGAAATATAAAGTAAGTGCTTCCATTGTGTTTTCTTGGGGTTTAAGGTCTTTAAATAGGATTTTTCATTGAAATAATAATCCTTGGTCTGCTACGTGCTGGACGATGTTGCGAGCAAATTGTTTTCCTGTACTTTCCCAGCGATCTGATCAACACATGTTCTCCCAGTAAGTTCAAAAATGGAGTAAACTGATCGCGGCCAATATGTGGACATATTTATCAGGAGTTTCTAAAGTCGTCAACGAAAAAAAGAACAAAAAGCCCCGAAAGCTGCCAGAGATTCAAGGGAATACGAGAAGACAAGGATCAGGAAGTTTTCTACGAAATGGCAAGTTGGCCAGCCGTGGTTAAAGTATGATGAGGAAAAAGGTATGATTTGCGAGTGGTGTGTTGAGAACAAACAAAGTTTGGTCGCACAGAATGTTCTAAACTCGACTAGATTTATCGATGGCTGCACTAGCTACAAAACGGAGTCGATTTCATATCATGAGAAAAGTGCAGCCCATCTTCTTGCAAAGCAATGCCATATACTTTTTAGGTAACTTACACCCAGAAAAAACCCCAGCAAACCTAGCCCGGCAGCAGCTGCTTAGACAGTACACCAACAAGCTAAGATTACTTTTCAGAAAATAATGCGCACGCTGTATCAAAGAACAAAAAGTCGCTTGCAGACGATCAATAGCTCTGTGACTTAGATGAGGTGAAAGGGCTAACCGTTGTCGCAACGTATCGCAACACCAAAGCTTGTGGCACTTTCACGAAATACATGTATATTGCAACAGCTGCTCAGAATCAAGTTGCTGATGAATTAACAAAAGCAAAATTTGTCAGTGTGACTTCAGATGGTGCCACAGACTCTAGCATAATTGAACAAGAGATTGTTTTTGCCTGCTACAGTAGCAAAGGTGTACCATTCACCAAATTTGTTGCATTGAAGCAGCCCATCAGTCCCAATGCCAGTGGTTTGTACAAAGCTATTATGGCGGCCCTAGGAGATGTCGGATTGAGTGAAGACGAATTAAAAAAGAAATTGGTCGGGTTTGGTTGTGACGGGGCAAGTGTTATGGTGGGAAAAAAGGGAGGAATATCAGCACTTCTAACACAATTACAACCCAGCTGTATTACCATGCACTGTTTTGCACATCGTCTCGAGCTTGCCTACAAAGATGCAGTGAAAGAGAACAAGCTTTATGACAGCTGCCTTGTCCTTCTGATGGGATTGTACTACTTTTATCATAACAGCCCCAAACAGCGACAAAATCCAAAGCGGTCTTTTCAAAGTGTTAACCAGTCATCAGTCATGCCGACACGTGTTGGTGGAACCAGATGGGTGGGGCACATGATGCTTGCAGTGGAGAACTTCTTAAAGGGGTATCAAGCGATTCGTGTGCAACTTGAAGATTGCATCACGCAGAAGGTAAATAAAATCATTGTGTACTTATTTTGTATTATAATACACAACTACACTTCAGGAAAACATTTATAACACTACAGGAAAATGTTACTAATATTCTTATTACTGATTATAAGACTAAACTTTATTCACTAGGGAAATGCACAAACAAAAGCCAGAGTGTACTTAAAGCTCATGAAACGACCAGACGTGATTGCTTTCCTCCATCTGCTGCTTGATATGTTTGGGCCTCTGTGTGTTCTATCCCTCACTCTGCAGTCAGATCAGACAACTTTGGCCAATGTTGATGAAAAAATTCAAGTCGCTAAAGATGCAATCATCTCCTTCAAAGAAAGGTACAGTACAGAAATGCATTTGACTTAACTTCTCTGTTTTATTTACGTTATCTTGACTCGACCTTATGATACTTGCTCTTTTGAGATAGAAGAGATTATATTATGTTTACTTATATTTTGCAGTCATGGTCCAAGACTAAGGCAGTTTTTTAAAGATCACAAAGTAGCTGGCATGTACATTTTAGGGTGAGACGATGAGTGGCAGGGTAACTGAGGACAACTTTCACACAACGAAGTTAAAACCACTAGCAGAAAAGATTTTAACGACATTGGAAAAGAGGTTCCATGATGTTTTAGAAGATGTTGTGGCAGCTACCCGAATTGCCAATTTCAGACAGTGGCCACTATTTTCCATGAAGGAAGATGTAACAGGTAGAGTGTCTTTATATATAAAAGTTTTAAACTTTTTATTGATGAAGATGTTGGTCTTTTTTTGACGGTGTTGGCAAAAAAGAACTCAAAGTCCTCTGTCAACAATTTGATTGTTGCAGCATGCAGGTGTAGCCTTAGAGCAGATGCAGACTGAGTGGATGATGCTGAAATCTCATCTTTATAACAAGCTAAGAGGGTTTAACTCTGTCATTCACGTAACTGCTTTAAAAAGCTTGAAAAAGTCTCCACTGCAGGCATTAATCGAATTTCTACTTTTCTTCAGGTACAAAGACAAAATCCAGTCCCTTAAATGGGCAGAGATTTATAGCAGGGGCGGATCCAGGATTTTTTTATGGGGGGTGGCTACGGGTATATGCCTAAATCTACAATTTTTTTTAATTGTTGCAATTAAAAAGAAAACTGTTAAAACCGATGCAGGGATTTCATTAAGGTCCATTAAGATTTTGAACAGGAGGGCAATGAGTTTGAGCAGGTGGACACATGATTGGAAGGGCTTAAGGCCCATCCCCTCTAGGGTGGTCTGGGGGCATGCCCCCCCGGGAAATTTTTAAATATTAGTCTCCTGGAGATGCATTTTCTTGCATTTTGAAGCACAAACTTAAGCATCTTACTGTTGCTTGAAACATTGTATTTTGTTTGTTTAATCAACTGAATACAGATTTTATCTGTAGTCATGGACATCAAGTTATCAAGTTGAGTACAAAAATATTGTTTAATCGACTGTTCTGACCTTTTTCCAGTCGCCATAACACACGTGGAACTTGTTTGCAACTCAGTGACATCATGCAGAACTTAATGCAGAACATAATTCAAAGGGGACAGACCTCAAATAAATGTGGCTACTAAATGTATCTGAATTTCGTAACTGTTCATCAGTAGGATGCCCAAAATGCGTGCAATTCCACAATTGGTTTCGGCTCCGCTGATTTCCCTTTCGTAAACGGTCGATGCCATTTTTAACGGTCGATGCCATCATTAGCATTCATTAGTAACCAAGCCTTTTGTAATGGTCGATGCTATTTCTCTGTAGTTTATGCCTGGATTGGGACGAAAATAGGCTATCATTATTAGATAAAATTGGGCCTAGGTAAAGCGATTATTAGATCTAAGCTAGATTCGCGGTTATAAGGTAAGATTTAGGGTTAGGGTGACCCGTTATTGATATATATTAAGGTATTCCTGGAGGCTAAAGAAACGTTTTTCGATTGCAGCGATTTTTTTACAGGTCAAAGATAATCGAAAAAAAAAATGCGTACGCCGAATTTTAGGCTAGGATAACCAAACCCTTTTGAGATATGGACAAGCAAAGTTTTTCGTTTCTAAGACTGTTTTCCCGGTAAAAATACGAACGCCATACTGCGTTAAATGAAGTTGCATCCTGCTGCGGATCTCCCCAAGGATGGCCTTGTTGACAGCTCGATCAAATAAAACCGTGTAATCTGATCAAAGAACGACAACATTTAGAACAACAGGCCTGTTATATCTTTATTTTGATCTAAAAGGAAAACTCTCTCAGGCATGTACTTGGGGTAGACCTAGGGTGTCTCGAAAACTCAGACCTCGAAACCTCAGACCTCAGACCCCCAAAAAACTCAGACCCCTGGGTGTCTCGAAAACTCAGATCCCCAAAAAACTCAGACCCCTGGGTGTCTCCAAAAATTTAGACCCCCAAAAACCTCAGACCCCTGGGTGTCTCAAACTCAGACCCCCAAAAAACTTAGACCCCTGGGTGTCTCGAAAACTCAGACCCCCCAAAAAACTCAGAGTACGGGGTAGAGAGGTGCGTTGCGTGATACTTTTGCCAAACACCATATTCTCTAAAACAAATATATTTGACCATAACTAAAAAGCTATGAAAATCAGACATACGGACATCCCCTTTGACTATTAATTTTGTCTTGTGTGTGTAATACGTAACCGTCCGATAAATATTTAACAGTTATTCATCGAGGACGAGCCGAATATGAGCTGATATATATATAACCAACGAGGCGCCGCGCCGAGTTGGTTATATATCAGCTCATATTCGGCGAGGCCGAGATGAATAACTGTTTAAGTAAATTTTCAAACACTCAAATAACCGGAAATTGGAAAAAAGGGGCCGGCCGCTCCAAAAAAATACATGACTGTCACGTCAGTGAACAAGTGTCACATGACCGCTTCACAAATCGAAAGCGAGAAAATGCTATAAGCAGGCGGCGAGATCGAGAAGAATGTTTCTTTCAAAAGTAGTTTCCTTCAAAATAAGATCGAGAAGAATGTCAAAGTTTCCTTCAAAAATAAGTCTTAATCGGACTGGCAGAAATGGTTATAGATTTGAACATAACAATTGTAGAAATTATACTGCGGACGAGGAAAGATTTGCCCGCCACGTGCACGTGCCATTTTTTTTCCGCGACGAGGAAAACAATTTTTTTTCGCGTAATTCGTCATCATTTTTCCATATTTGGGCCATTTAACCAATAACGACTCAGATCGGTAGCGGTGGGACCAATCAGAAATCTAGAAAATCATTATCGAGAGGTAAAAATTTACTAATACCAAATATTCACGTGGACAATGTGTCGTGACTTTGTTTGTGGGCTATTTATGATGTACTGAAAGGCGCGTGGTCGTGTTTACGTTTTCCCATTTCAATACCTTGACTTACCTCGACCAAATTGAACATTATTTTTACTTTTTATTTCAAGAATTTTAAGTCCAATTTATCAATCTTTTTCAACTAAAAGAGGACTACCTGTAACAGTGTGTAAAGGGTCCTTTCAACCGTTTAAAACATAACGTTATAGCTATAAATCAACAATCTAATTGCGGAATGAAATTTTCTTTCGTTGAATAACTAACCGAAACATTCCTATAATAAACCTTTATCAAACTGTATAAGTTCAAAAACATAACTGCACTGAAACTGAACATGCAAAACTGTAACTATTTTTGTTGAAGGCTTGGTATAGAGAATAATTTATAATGACAACGAAACGTTTTAAGTAACGAATACTTTTTCTTGACTTCGGTTATCTAATTGGTGGCTATTCAAAGCACCCTAACAAAAACACAACAGTCTACAAGCGGGCATTTAACAGATTCTACTGACACTTCACAGAGAAAGTTTATGTTTACTTTCTCAGTGTCAGATTTAACAAGAACTGTGAAAATTGTCCTTAAGCAATACTTTTGTTTTTTCCTTGGTACAATGGGGGAGTGTCACATCATCTGAATTCAATGTTTTTGTGTCAGCGAATTCTAGGAATTAAATTGCCTTCGATGTATAAGGCACGGCAACTTAAAACTCATGATCTAAATATCTCGGACCGCCATGTCTGGAATCGCAATTTGAGCGAACCAAAAATAAAAAATTGGCGCGAAAAACCACGTCGCGTAGCAGATTTAATGATTAACAGGACCTACTACCGTGACTTTGAATAAATGAATATTATAAGTATTTGTTTCGAAACTTGTTGACACCGAGGAAATATTTTCGACGTACGTTAAAAACGGCTTTCAACCTTTTTACTCGACTTGTTTGTTTGCCTTGTTTGATGGTTAATTGTGCATTTTACGAGTATACCGTCACTGTAGCGTGACATTGTTATGGCGAAATGTTTGACTTTTTTAAAATGTAAATTTCAGGAGTATCCAGTCACTGTAGCGTGACATTGTTTTGAAAGTATCATGCAACGAACCTCTCCACCCCGTACTCTGAGTTTTTGGGGGGTCTGAGTTTTCTAGACACCCAGGAGTCTGAGTTTTATGGTGGTCTGAGTTTTCGAGACACCCAGGGGTCTGAGTTTTTCGGGGGTCTGAGTTTTCGAGACACCCAGGGGTCTGAGTTTTCGAGACACCCAAGGGTCTGAGTTTTTCGGGGGTCTGAGTTTTCGAGACACCCAGGGGTCTGAGGTCTGAGGTTTCGAGGTCTGAGTTTTCGAGACACCCGGTAGACCTATTCTAAATCTGGGCTAACATGCTTTTAGCGACGAGCAGGATTTGTGCTAGGCCTGTCACAACACGTTCAGAGTCCTCAAAGAGAGGGAAGCATCTGCCTGTGATTTTACTTCTTGGCGCGGGATCCGGCGCAGGCTTCGGCGCGGGCTTTTATTTGTATGTGTTTAAAACTTGAAATCTCTCGAAGATACCTTCATAATTCTCGACTGCCGGCCTGAACAACGAGTCTCGTCACCCTTTTCTGACTTTTCCCTTGTCATGTGTAACCGCTTTTTCGGCGGAATCATTTCGAGTTTTTCCTTTTTTAAGCTTTTCGCTCTGATCTACGCGTATTTTCTTTGATCACGTTTCTTCTGTTTGATTTCTCAGATTTCATGCCTTCACACTGTTGGGGTTCTGTTGCGGGTTCAGTTGCTATGCAGAGGTGTCATTGTTTATAATCGCCTCTTATGATTGGTTTCGCGGGAAAAATAGCTCCCCGTAAAAGGAAAGAAAAGGCCTAAAAAAGGGCCACTTTTGATGATTTACCGCTGTAAACTGTTATTGCAGGCATAAAAACATGGCGGCTATTGAAACCAAGCCGATGGAAGCTTTCAAGCTGATTTTTTTCGATTCCAGCTCGATTTTTGGGAAAAAAATGCATTTTGGTTGAAAGGTGGGAGTGTGTTCAGTTAAACTACTTTTCGTAGGTTTATCAGAAGGGCTTGAAACTTGGCAGGCATAAAATACGTACTTGAAGGAACGTTTTTGTGCGAGTACGTCAAGTCGAGACTTGTAGTGGCATCACCTTTTTCATAAGAATGCATAATTACATTTCTAGACATAATTTTGTTTCGTTTGACTTTTCTCTGACGTACTCGCACACGATGCTAGGTCTTAACATTACACATCAATTGGCCAACGCTTTTTAAAGTACAGGGTATTCTCTTTGAGTTTTTAGAGATATGCCAAATGGTAAGGTTTCGACCACGCCCATAAACATATCAAATTTCTGGAATTCCTTTCATTCTTTCAAAATAAAAATATTTTCAAAAGAATCTACATACAATAATGTTTTATATGTGAAAATTTGATGAAGTTTAAGAGATTTTCTCAACAGATTTTATGCATGTAGATATGTGGTGAAAATGCTAAAATTAGCCTCCAGGAATACCTTAAGAAAAGCATCTTTTATAATTAAATTTTTCGTGGGTTTGCCGGATCAACCCAGTGGTCTAGTGGTAAAGGAGAGATGTTAGCATGCAGAGGTTCCGGGTTCGATTCTAGGTAATTAATTGCATTTTTCTTTTTCTGATAGAAAAAATACTTCTAAAATTTGTGAAAATTTTTCTAAGTGTCGCTAAAATGGCATCGACCGTTTACGAAAGGGAAATGCGCCTCGGCTCCATTAAATCCTAATGCAGAGCACTAAGCTAGCAATGCATTGTGGGGCAATTTCAGTTATTTGTCTCGTTTCTTCTGTACAGGGAGCAATGGGAGGTAAATAAGCATTAACCATGTTGTTTTTTAAGTTGAAATATGCTTTATTTTTAGAACACACATCAAAAAAGCCAAGTTAGTAAATTATTTAACTTGTTGGTGACAAATATAACGTTTAGATGTTCAAAGCAGCCGGGCAAAATTGTGTTCACAGCCGGTCAATTTGCCCGGTGCCCGACTGCCCGGCCCTTAATAAAACCCCTGCCGATGGTCTAAAAGAGGGTGGCTAGCCACCCAATCCACCCCCCCCCCCCCCCCCCTGGATCCGCCCCTGTTATAGTCTTTACAAAGAGCATGTAAATGTTCTTGCCATCATTGATCTGGTCCTTACCCTACCAGCTAGTTCTGCTGCAAATGAGCGTGGCTTTAGCCAGATGAAACTGACGAAAACCAACACCCAAAGCCAAATGAACAACACACGCTCAACCATTTGATGATAATTCAAATGGCAGCTCCCAAAGTCAAGGAGTTTGATCCCGATCCTACAATTAACAGATGGATGAACGTTAGCATCAGGCCACGAAGATCAGTGTTTTATGAAGGAAGCTCAAGGAAGCGAGCAAGACTGGAGAAGCATGAAACTGACATCGTGGAAGTTGGAGATGAGCCAGCTCAACCACTGCATGAAGCTGACGTTATGGACGTTGGAGAAGATGCAATAGCAACTCCTGGGCCAGCTCAACCACTGCTTCCCCAACTTGAGGAAGGGGAAGATGAGGAGAAAGTTCTATTCAGAGAGAAGGCGGATGACGATGACAAAGACGAGGGAGTTATTTCAGACTATGAGTCGGAGGCTGAGATGTCAGAGGAGATGGTGCTAAAGAAACTGGAAAAAGAACTGCTGTGAAGGGAAACTAAAACAGACTTCCTACTTACTGTGGCACTTGTTAATAGTCTTTCAGTGTTGAAATAAATTTTCAGTGATTATTAAATAGTAAAAATAAAAGGTGACTAAAATGGTTGGAGAGACGGGGGGGGGGGGGGGGGGGGGGGGGGGTAACTTTTGGGCGAGCGAAAACTGGTCCGGGCGAGTGCATTTTGAGGGTCACTCGCCCGAATGGCAGTGTTCCTGCTTAGCAAGAAGCAGTTCACGGATGAGAAGTTGCCACCGACAAGGGCCGCTCGCAGATTAAGAGTTAATGAGAGCCAACTATGTTGGTGATATTAAGCAAAGTCTGGCTAATTTTTCAGCCGTCAAGACGAATCTATTGCGTCACAGGTTATTTGCATAAACCAAAATTCATAAAGTTAACTAAAAATAATTTATAATATTAGTTTAAATTTTGAGCAACTGATTGAAAACATAAAATATGTGAAAAATAAATGTTCTGTATTTAACAAGTCTTTTCTTCTATGTTTAAAACAGTTTTATATCAATCCATGACGTCATATCTAATTAGCCTAAGTCGAAGCAAGATTATAATAACTGAAATAATATTATATTTTTTAGTCCTGATAACTGAACTTTACTTATGAAATGGTGACCAGAAATGTGATTTACTTAAGCATATTTGTTCACTTAAGCTTCTTTATAGCCATAACATAGCTACTGTGTGACATGATATTTCATGTGCACAAAAAATGACGTCACCATCGCAGAAAAAATTGGTGACAAAGATTATTTAATTTAGCCTGCTTCAAACTATAGATTTCAGTAAAGAAACTAAAATGATCATTAAAATCCCATGGGAATGACACATGGCCCCAGACTTTTGGGCTGTGGCGCTGACCGACCGGGGCAGGCTTTTATGCGATGCGGACCGGAACAACTGGAACACTTGTGTGCAAAGCGACACGAGGCAGAAGGGGCAATACAGCGGTCCCTGTTCCATGAAGCGCAGATAATGTGAGAGGAACTAGACCCCAGTGGTTCCTGCGCATCAGCCATTGGTTCGCTAAGGGAACGTACGGCTGCTCCGGCTGCATGAAAATGAAATAACTGGACGTTCATTGTGGACCAGTCTGAAAGATTTGTCGCCGCAGCATGCTCGTGTAATGCCCGATCATAAGCCAGCCAAACTCCACCACGAAACTGGCGATGGGTGCGCAGGATTGGCAGCTGATACTGCAGCAAATCCCTCCAGCAGAGAGGGAAATGTAAAGTTAGGATCAAACAGTAAACGGAAAAGGCTTCCATCCAGCTTGTGATGTCCTCGATTCGCCGCTTGAGAGTCTTGGGCGTCGATGTCAACATCAGATGCCCGTCAAAGAGGAGTTGTGGCTCGGGCTCGTTTAGCACAATGTTCGATGAAAGCAGTTTGCTAAGTCCACGAATTTTCCCGCCACGATCTGGCTCATCAATTTTGCCGGTACCGGGGAAAAACCAGGGCCAACCACAAACGGCTGCTGAAGCACAGGAACCGCCGATGATGCCAAAGAAACCCTGGCTGGGCCAAAATGTGGCAAAATCCCAGCAGCAGAGGGTGTGTGGGAGGAAACGAGCAAAGGGAGCGGTGACGCAAAAGTCGACACAAAAGAGGGAACAACTCAAGCAGGCCTACCTTGAGAAGTGGCGTTTACCGACGACGTGAACCCGGTTTCTGCAGAGAACAAGGCCAACTCTTGTGTGTTGAGATCTCCTCCACACGGTAAACCCGGAGCAGATTGAGAGGCATGATTGGCGACCGCGATCAGTGGGTTTGGTGCTGTTGCTGAGCGTTCACCACAAGCGCTGCTTTCACAGCTTGGACTACCGATGCTAGGAAGGCAGGAGAAGGCTCATTCTAATCTAGCGGGATGACATTAGCAGGGGGAAGCAAAGAACCGGCTCCCGAGGCTCCGGGTGAAGCACAACTCGTTGAATTGGACGCAGATGGCACCGCCGGAGTAGTCAACAAAACAGTCGCCGGATAACCCGCCTTTTGGCTGTTACGCATTGTTCGAGACGTCATCTTGAATATACGTACTTTCAACCTAACCAATGAAGCAAGGAGAAGCCGCAAGAATCTGCTACGATTCTCAAAAGATTGATCCGCTACGATCAGCATAGCCTGTTCCAGGCGTTCAGATAGTGGGGAAAGCGAGAATAGTCGGGGAAGTGCTCGAAGAAAAGCGAGCGAAAAAAATGCGGGGGAGACTGGGGAGAGGAGGCGAGGGAACGCCTGTAAACAAACTTAACAAAAGGTTGTTCCGGTATACTGGATTCCGGTATACCCTTTGATTGGTCAATTATGACACTTTCTGTTAACACTCGAGCGCTGATGAGAAAGGCGATATGTCGGAGGAAAGACAACTGTCATCGAGTCACGCTGAGATCGAAATCGTTGTAAACAACGTACTCAAAGACTTCCCGAATATTGTATCTCTTCGCGATGCGATCGAAGAACAGAAATATTGCTTTTTTCGCCATCGCGTCGTTAATGGGGGCCACTCCAAGCGAATTTTGGTCCTCATCAGAGCTTCCAAGAGCGAGAGAATGTCGCGATTTCGCAGTTGTTGTCGTTTCTCTGGCGCTGTCAGCCGTCGGCGCACGCTTCGCTGAGAGAGCATGTCCTGTCGGCGACCTTGTGTAGGTTTGTCGCTTCCCCGCTCTTTGTGATTCTCTAGTTTCCCCCGAAAATAATTTAGAAATGTTGGCATGAGTTTTTGCCAATGTTCAGCAGCTAACATCATGTTCACTTTTATCCAGTTCGTGGCCTATTACGAGCGAGCAATGTCGGCCAACACCAAACTCTCCGCTCCAGAATATCCAACAATATCCTTATTTTTAACTACACTAAAAAGGGACAGGCGGAACTTTGGTTCCTAAACACTTCATATTTTCTCTGGCAAAACCTACACGTCGATAGACGGACTGGCAATTCGTTTGCAGAAGAACGTACACAACGATCAGTCATCGAAACGCAGACCGAGATAAGAGATGTGAGAGAATTTGTCAATATGGGTTGAAAATGTCTAATTCGGTTGTAATTGACATATGATTGACAATTGAGTTGGCGGTCTAAAAGTGGGTGGAAGGACCTTTTGTTGAGTTTGTTTACAGGCGTTCCCACACTACCCGCATTTTTTTCGCTCGCTTTTCTTCGCGCCTTCCCCACTATCTGAACGCCTGGAACAGGCTACGATCAGCAATATGCAAAGCACATGGAGAGCGATAAGCAACAAAGCCCTGCAATTGCCACAAGGCCCGCCCCACAGGTCACGTACTCCAAACGGAGAAACCGCTGACTGCATTTGCTTGAGGTTAACTTTGCCTGCGTTCTACAAACGCTATGTAGATGACACACTCTGCACAATGCCTGATGTTGAATCAGCCTCTGAATTTCTATCGACATTGAACAGCAGTCACCCTTCCATTGCTTTCACAATGGAGCTCGAAGAAAATGGCAAGCTTCCCTTTCTCGGAATGGAAATCATCAAGAATGGATGCCGGCTGGACACAAAGGTGTACAGGAAGCCAACAGACACTGGGTTACTGTTACATTACCAAAGCCACCTGGATGGGAAATGTAAACGTTCACCACTGAATACCATGCTTAACTGTGCGTTTAAACTCTCTTCTACGTGGCAGCTTTTTCATGAGGAATGTGAACGCCTCAAAGAGATATTCTCAAGACTGCGCTACCCGGACGAGCTCGTGCAGTCCACCATCCGGCAATTCGTTGATGGAAAGATATCTGATGATCAACGTGCAAAACAGCAAGCGTCCGAGAAGGATCAAGATCCAATCAGAATCATGCTCCCATTCAAAGATTAGAAATCTGCTGACTCAGTTAGAAGACAACTTAGAGACCTCAGCCGCAAGATAAATGCAGAAATTAGTCCTGTGTACACCAGTCGAAAGATCAAGGACGAAATCAAAGTGAAGGAAGACAAGCCGCCCCTTGTGAATCAACAATGCGTTGTATACCATTTCCAGTGTGATCTGTGTGATGCAGGTTATGTCGGCTACACATGCCGACACTTACATCAACGCATTGAAGAACACAAGGGGTCGGCAGTCGGAAACCACCTCAGAGAGCAGCATGATATGGACTTGAATGACATTGCGCGAAGAAGTGTCAGAACAAATTTGATTGTCTTATTTTTGAAATGCTTTTTATCAAAGAACTCAAGCCAACACTGAACAAACAGTGCGACTCAATCCGCGCTAAGTTATTTATTTAGAAAGTCCTTTTAACTCTTGTTTTATTTATTTAATTAGTTTAATATTTTTTTATCACCTATATTTACATATTTTACCACATTTTTGCGCTCTCTACATTCTTATGCTTTTATACTGTAATATATTTATGCTAATTCTGTATTCTTACATCCACTTGAAAATGACCTCGGAGAGGTCGAAACGTCATGATTTTATCGCTAATTTTTATAGTAAAATCTAATAATATTAACCACATTTAAAGGAGCTGTGTCATGAGGTGTTGAGGTTTAAGGTCAAACTGTCCCAAATTAAAACTAAGTACCTTTGTCATACATGAAATGCTAAAAGAACACAAATGCCAGCCGTTTCACTCTGTTGGCTTCTAGGACTATCTGGCAGTAATGTGGGCCTGATTTACGCCATCCTAGCTTATGCCTAATCGTCGACAGGGACAACCGCATTTGGAAGTTTTTAAGCAGCAGCCTCAGTGTAATCCTGAAAATGAAGTGTCGATCATGTTATTAAAATAACTGCTGAAAAGTTTATATTAAGGCAGCAAAATTTAATGGTGGTCCTCAAAACGGACTAACGTTTTGACATCTTAATCAAAGTGCCCTTTGGGCTATCTCCTGTAAGTTTTTCCCCATCATGCAATGCTGTCAGATTATGTCTGAATATTGTTTTTGATGTTGCAATTGGACATTTAGGTTAGAGTGCGTGGTTTCTTGAGTTCAATTTCTGTTTCGACAAGTAAGTTTCCATGTTATTGGTAATAGTTATGCAGTCCTCTTGTCTTGTATCTGGAGAAAGTTTCAGTACTTTCAACTCGTCTGGATTTTCACCTGGTTTATTATCAAGAGCTTCATACAAACATTGTGTTACTGTTGCCTTCCCTAAACCCACGCCACTACTTAAAGTGTCAATTGATTCCCGTCGTTTTTAACAGAGAGTAACATATGGTAAAAAAACGCCATTTGTTCTCTGTTAAGTTCAATGATTGAACAAGTTCTCTATAACTGTTATCATCCATACGATTAATTACTAGCTTTTCATTATCATTTGCTGTAGAAAAAATTCCAACATTACTTTAAAAAAGATTGGTCCCGTCGTGATCGTTATCTAAACATGGGTTAAAACAACCAAATAGTTCCCTGTACAGTATCTAACTGATCACGTTCCTTATTTTCAGGATCTCCCATAACTTTATGTAAGAGTACATTCTCCTTTCTTTTCTTTCAAATATAACATGTTTTATTTGCTGAAATCTCATTTCTACGTGGGATATAAAGCATCAAGAGCTCTCTGCAATTAATTTTCAGGATCCTTTTTTATTAAATATAACTGAATGAATGATTTAGATTTCATTCTGCGAAGAAGTTTCATTTCTCTTTTCAAGTAAAATTCTTAACAACTTTGTTCTCTGTTCTCATTAATGAGATCATCATCAATCTTATCGTCAAAATCTGTTTCAGGTGGAAATCTAGTTCTTGTAAACTTACTCAGTATTCATCCCCTCATCTTAACTTTTGCTTGAATGTCACTGTTGTTAACAAACAGTTATATCAAGAACAGAAATGATCTAAACATAGTTGCTAGAGCTGTCGTGGTCGTCTTTGGCATTTTCGTTCTTGGATATTAGACACTTATACATCTCAGCGTGACGAAGAAACACTCTTTCACAAGCCTTGCACGTTGGAGACTTTAACACTGCATCACGAACTAAGAAATTTACTGATCCTAACATTTTCATAGCGATAACATAAACTTATTTACCTTGCAACACGACTCTGAGCCAAAGAAACCCTAATATATGCCTAATGGTAATCTAACGGGACAAATATCTCGTAGGTCTACTCGGGAAAGCTATTCTAATCAGTTAAGGAATTTAATAAGAAAGGAATAAGGAATTAATGGGTATAACCGGAGTAATGTCGTGTTAGGGACGGACCATTAGATTTTTGAGGGGGGGGGGGGGAATTGTTTGGTGCAGGATATTTTTTTCTACGCTCGAGACTGTGCAGGATTTCTCTTTTTTCCATGATTTGCTTGCATGATATTTTTTTTGCGAGTCTATATGTTTTAATGCCTGACGCATATACATGTTAGGAATACTAGAAAGGCCATACTAGGGAAAGGAATACTATAGCAAGTCAGATGCGATGTAACAGTAGCTTGATAGCATGAAGCCTGGCCGCGGTGTTGTAACTGCCCCTACAATTTTCTTTACACCAGCCCCCTGTTGATGTCGCCTTCACAGCTCATCGTAGTAAACCCAACCATCTTACAATTACAGGGGCGGCGCCAGAATATAATGTTGGTGGGGCGAATCTCCTGTGCCGAGCGCCGAAGGCGCAAGCTTCTAGGGGGGTCCGGGGGCATGCTTCCCGGGAAATTTTTGAAATGAAACTCCCAGAAATGCTATTTCCAGTGTTCCTGAGACCGGAGAAGCAGTTTCCAAGGCCAGCTTTGAGTTCAGTTTAATTCTCATGAAAAGTACACGAAACACTTTCTGAAACTTGGGTGTAACTCCATTTTGGTTGTTTGTTCAAAGTAGATTCGACTGTCACTCGAATATTCTCTGTCAATTCTTTTCAGTATGGGAAGACTTTGGAAACGAATTTTCCAAAGCGATTTTCTCTGTCATTAGAGGCAGAAAGAAACTGATTTGCAATATCAGCCATGTCAATTTGTCAGTTAATGCAATGTCATGGCGGCAAATGAGTGAAATGAAGTTAGCTGACTAATGCAGAGAACGGGTTGCTGCAAGAAAACAGTACATGATTTCCACTTATATTTTCGAAATAAACACTTCAATGTATTTTCTAAGCTGTAGGCGATAAAGAACGGGTTTTACACTATAACTTTTATAACGAATTATTTAAAATAAATCGAGCTTGTTCGAAATGCGTTACGCTTTATGTTTGCACCCAAAAACTAAAACTGAAACATTAATTCCCTGCGAACTATGTCGGCAGATGGCTAAATTTTCCTGCCTGCCCTCCGTTGGCATATCCCACAAGAATTGCTAAAGTTTATTTACGATGAGATGCACATGTATGCATAGAAAGGTATTGAATTAAGCTGGAATGGAAACTAAAGGATAACGTTTGCGCCGGGACCATAAAGTATCACAAAAGAAAAGATCACATAGCTTGTATATAACACTGACATTTATTGATGACTTAAATTAATGACTTAAAATTATTAGCTTAAAAAATTCTACAATGTCAATGTAATATTTCGACAATAAATTATTTTTGTTGAAGATATTGTTACACATAATTAAAACAACCCAGATTCAGATAGAAATAGCTATCGGAAATGGTCTTTCGGACAGGAACCACCATTTAACAAAAAGACTGGTGGTCTCTTTATGTACCCCCTCTCGCCCTAAAAAGATGGTGTCTTGTTCGTATAGCCCCATTCTATCAGGAGTAAAAACTGAGAGAAAGATAAAAATATTCCTGTGCCATTTTACTAGCAATGCAAGCTTTATGCAGACAGAATAAAAGAAAAATGTGTCCATTAGACTCATTAGATAGGTGGTATCTTGTGTAACCCCCTACCCCTATACAGGGTGGGTTCTCGTCGAGTACACTTGTTATGACCACTTCCCTAAGAGCCACCATCTTTAAACAGATGATAGCATTTTTCCTGCAGCAAATGACAATTAAAAGCTAGTAATTAATTGTATGAATGATTAATAGTTATAGAAAACTTGTTCAATCTCTGAACAGACAACAAATCGAGATTTTGTTACCATGTTCATGTGTTACACTCTGTTAAAAATGACGAGAATGCCATTATTTTATAAGTGGTGGTGCATAGTAAACCAGGTGGAAATCCAGACGAGTTAAAACTACCAACACTTGCTCCAGAAACAAGACAAGAGGAGAGCATCACCATTTTCAATGACGTCCAAAAAATTGATAAAAGAGAAATTTGACTCAAGAAATCACACAGTCTAGCCTAAAAACATTATTCGGACATAATATGACAGCACTGCATGATGGGAAAAACTTACAGGAGATAGCCCAAAGGGCACTTTGATCTCCATTATTATGGAATTACTGCATTATTATGGAACGCATGGAGCACAACATTACTTCACGAGAATTACACGCTTGTTGTACAAAAGAAACGTAGTTTAGTCTTGTGTATGTCTCAATGAATTCGAGATACATTGGTGCAACTCTACAAGTGAATTGAAGCTGTTCTTTGCGTACAGAGGATATACTATTAGATGCAGTGATCGTAATGCCGTGATACTGAAGATAACGGAAGTTTTGTCTAGCTCCAAAACACTACTCAACAACAGAATAAACTAAGGAGCTAAAACTAACTGTAAGAAGTCAGGATTCCAGTATAGGAACGTGATAGGAGCTTATTACTCCTGCACATGATTGTATTTTCATTCTTGAATCTTTAATAGATACTTACATCCATGATCAAAAAACACTTTCTAACAAGTCTTGCACGCGGCAGGCTGTGGACACATAATCACGGCCTATTTACAGTGTATTTACTGATCCTAATATGTCCACAGCGGTAACATAAACTTCAGCCGATTGCCATTTATTTTGCAACACGAGTCTAAGCCAAAGAAACCCTAACAGTATATGCCAGGACAGTGCAGCAAATATATAGAGAAATAAAATAATTATAATCATGGCTATGGCATGAAATCCTCCGGGATCGTGTCATTAGAGAAATTATCCAAAGATCAGTGGGTCAATATTATCGAGCAAAGTAGATAGATAATTGCGACTTGTCACATCCTAACAGTGATCTATAGCAAGGGACAAATACCTCGTAAACCTACTTGGGAAAGCTATTTTAAAACAGAAAAGTCATTAGCAAGGATTAGTGTGGTGTCATCGTCGTACTGTGACACTTTGCTCTGTTTGTTATTCGACCCTGGGAATGCTCGGTTCCCGGAGAATAGCTTGCTAATGGCCTAAAGTCTCGGCTACAATGAGAGGCGACAAAGGATAGCCCTGTCTAACTCCCCCTTCAAGAACAAACGCTGGCGAAAACCAACCGTTGTTCGTGACAACTTTAGTTATGTCTGTGTAAATAACTTTAAATTAACCCATCGCCGGAAATGCGGTCCCAGGTTAAAGCGATGTAGCACGCGTTGTAAGAAATCGTAATTCACGCGATCGAAAGCCTTTTCCTGATCGAGACTGATCAATTTTCTTTGCATTGTACAATTTAAAACAAGCAGTGATGTCGGCTATTAAAGACACGGGTATTGAGAAGAATCGGCGATTAAATTTGAGATAAGTCGATATATTAACCCATTGACACCTGAACCGCTCGTAACCGCCCGTACAAGACTCCACTGCATTAAAAAATTGTAACTTTCTCAATCGTGCGAACATTGCCTTAACTAGCAGTTGTGAGCATTGACTAGAAAGTCTTTCAAATTGAGATACCCAATAAACACAAAAAAGTCAGCGATTTTTGCAGAATATCAGCGTTTGAATTTGGACAATAACAAAAATTACCGTTTTTAACGTCATAGAAAAACAACAAAAATCACGTTTTTGCCTTTAGTTTTTTTTTATTCAAATCATCGTGGCAAACCCAAAAGTCAAAATTTTCATATATATACTAAGTCCACAGCCACTCTGACCCACCGCCGAAATTTCGCGCTTGTTGTGTTCTCCTGTGGTCGCAACTTCCAAAATATGCCGCGGTAGGTCGAGAAATTCATCCAGAGTCGAGTCCCAAAGCTACTTCGTTTCCAGGCGGCCATTTTTCCAGTTCAACGAGCAACGAGCCAAATTCGTAAACGAAGTACAACACCTAACTCGCTTCATTGAGAAGTGGACTCTGAACTACCTCCAAGCTTAACGATGCTCACCAGGCAGCTACTAAAGATGAAAAATGGCTGTGAACTTACCAAAAATCGTAGATAATTCATATTGGACCTTTTATTGCAAATCAACCAAGCAAAATGAGATCGTCACAATGACGTTTCCAGTAAACTCGAGCCGTCAGTGTTTTAGAACAGCAGCACTTTCAATGGTAACTCCAAATATGAAGTCACGAAATCCTATGGGGCGTGTGTATGCAGAAAATCACTCAAAAACGTAAAAATCCTCAGGTGTCAATGGGTTAAAAGCAAAACTTTCTAGAATTTTCTAGAACAATATCTTAACTTCCTAGGATCATATTTCTTATCTTTAATCTCTTGTCCAGAAGAATAAGCATTTTAAAACTCGTTGACGTAACGCCACCAGTAATGAAGAATGTAAAACAGTCAATGGATTCTTCGATTGTGGAGCAGTTACATTATTGGGGCTATGCTTCGAATTCTTTATTTCTTATGTACGCTTAAAGCCCGGTTTCACAAATAGTAGAGTTTGCTATCTTTTATGACCTTGAAGTTCTGGTTATGTCAGGTGATATGACGTCACTTTGTGGTCATTTTTATCTGTGAATACGGTCAATACGCGAAGCAATGTCTTTGACTTCAAACTCAGTATGGAAAATTAAACCGATCTGTGGACTTCAAATGGATTTTTCAACACTTCCATAAACGCTACACCACGATATAAATGTGAAGTCATTCGAGAAAGCGCCAGCCTTATAATTAATTCATAGAAATTCATCTATTCTTAATCTCAAAAACACTTGAAACAGAAAAACTTGCCCGCAGGTTACTAACCACTTGAAAATCTCGCCAAACTTAAAACCGGGGGAGATACTCTATATATTTTTTGGGGAGCATGTGCCGCTGGGACTCTAAAACCCTTACCCTATACAAAACCATACCCTTCACAGCCACACATACCTATATACCTTACAATAAAACTACCCCCCCCCCCCCCCCCCCCCCCCCGGAAAAAGGGACACACGGCCAATTTATAGGTCGGGCTGCTTTGCTAAGCCCGACCAACAAAACATCATTGTAAATGCGTACCTCAAACTCTCTTTTCCCTTTCTTTAGGACGTAGTGCTATAAATAATACCAAATGTCCTGAAGCAACTAGTTTGACAGTTTGACAATCCCAAAGGATGTTAGTCCCGGATGTTAGCCAAGCGCGCTTCAGCGTGCCAAATATCTGACCAAAGTCTACATTAGGTCAAGATAAGATTACATTTACGTAACACGTTTTGACGCTCGATACAATTACCTACATGCTTCAAGCAACATGTTCCCAAAAAAACATAGAATTCGTAATCGTACGCCTTAAAAATCATTGCTATGCACGAGAGACATTAAACAGAATGTTACCTAACTGAAAAAATATATATACCGAGGCATTTTTCAAAACTGCGTGTATATGAAATTTAACACGCATATTTTTTTAGATTAAGGTCAAGTCAAGAAACCACTGTATTGAAATTATTGAAATAGCGAGAGCTTGAATTTTTGATAAAATACGGCCAAATAAATTGCTCTCTCTTCTAACGTTCTCTAAAATCTCAGTTAACTAAATCAACCTATGAATATATGGCTTTGTCAGGCCACAATCGTGCGCTCGCTAAACAGCTTTCAAAAAATATCCCACTCGACTCTTGTGTTCTTATTGATAGCATCTAACAAAAATGTGCTAACAAAAATGCAACAAGAATGTCCCCACAAATTCACTAAAAAGTCTATTAATAGTATCTAACAAAAATTTTGCTAACAAAAATGCACAAAGAATGCATGTTAGACCACATTATACTCCTGTAAGTTAAAAATTAACTTACAGGAGATAAAAATGAATCTTACCCGGTGATGTCAGCTCGTCATTTTCTTCCATCTTCGCGTCAAAGGCCAAGTGCTCTTTTAACAGTTTAGACGACCGGGCTGGCAGTGGATTGTCCAGAACAGTGCCATATCGTGCAAACTTTTTGACAATTTTGGAAATCGTACAATGATATATAGTGAAGTATTCTCTTTCCAAAAGCTCACGTGCGATTCGCGCGCTAGACGCGGGTGGCGTGATGAATGACGTCATTCATCGTTTGTCCTCTTATAAACAACTGTTCTCAGCCAATGAGTTGGAGAAATTGAGTCCTTGCTTATAAAGAGTACAAAAGAGCAATGACCCTATACTTTACATACAATGAGGTTCAAGGCATGATGATTTAGTTTCTTTTGAGATTCAAGAAAAAAGCCAAGTAATTGCGAAATAACTCTTGGAATTCCTAGGAATTCCTAGGAATATCCTAGGAATTCCTAGGAAAACATTCCTAGGAATTCCTAAGAATTCCTAGGAATATGAGGTGTGAATTTTCACGGTAAATTCGGACTCATTTCCTAGGAATTCCTAGGAATTCCTAGGAATATTCCAGCTTGAATGGAACCTTGGAATCCTAGAAATTCCAAGAAATTCCTAGGAATTTCTTGGAATATCTGAGAATAACTGGGAACAGGAGCCTTTCTTGGAATATCTGGGAATTTTTTGTAACGTCTGAAAATAACATTGAACTTCTTGAAATAAAACTGTGGATTAGAAAGCTCTGAGGTCTTAAACATTACACAATAACCCACATTATAATTATTTATTAGTCAACTGCAGACAAATTTGAACTTTTACAATGTTGAACTTTCTTTATAGTACATTGCTTATCTATAAAATACAAAATAGATACAGTCATATTTTATACTAATTTTCCTTCATACATGTAGGAGCTTCAATTAAAAAATATAACTGTTATTAAATGTTCGTTTAGTTTTACGAAGCGCTTCTGGTAAGCGATGTTGATTTGGAATTTGCCGAGTCTGTGTGCCATGCAACCCATTTCGTGACACTAAGAAATTTGTCACGAGATTCCTTCGCGTAGCTGAATAAACATCGCTCACAAGAAGCGCTTCGTGAATCTAAACAAATGTACAATATTGTGGATTGGCAAAAGTGAATAATAACATCGAAAATTTTCAAAATTTTTGGACTCCCGTACGAATAGCAAATCGAAGTTGGCCGTACGGGAGTACTTTTTGATGCGAAAAATTTCTAAGTGTCACGAAATGACGAAAAAGTTTTGGACTCCCGTATGAACAGCAAATCGAAGTCCGCGTTAACGGGTGCCGTACGATGAATATAATAGCCACTGCTGCTCGTATCTGTCAAATTATTGCATGTTAAGTTGTAATTTTGCTGTAATCTTAGTGTGGAAAAACAGTTTTCAAAAGACTAAAGCTTAAAATGCCTGCATCTGAGTTCATAATTTTAACGGATCAAGAATCATCTTATTAAAGACTTTAATACATAAAGCCAAAGCTTTAAAATCGGTTGAGTAAGCTGACTGTGTTGCAATAAAACTTCACCAACGATTCATTCTTTCACTTACCTAAATTTAAAAAGAAAGTTATCCATATTTGTGTTCTAAAAGGTTCTTTAGCCGTCACAGTTTTCTCCCAGCATTTGAATTTCTTGAAAAATGAACTCACTGAGTGCCACGAGTGCCTGCTCAAAAGGCTAAAACTGCTGACCGCGGGCTTACTTTCCCCAGCTTCTCACGTTTCAAAAGCAAGATGGTGGAATTGTTGAGGCCATTCGCCATGATTTTCTACAAAATCTGATTTAAAAAAGTAACTAGGAATTGCTTAAACAAGTCGAAGGGTAAATTGAGGAAATATTTTCCCTGTAAAGGTTTGGTTTAAATGGATTTCCACTGTGAATTTGAAGTACATGTACACTGGACGATTGTAACAGGATCTGAACAAATACAAGATTGCTTACTCGGTTTCTTCTTCTGTTTTGTGTTTGAGCTTAACAAAAGGTAAATTGTATGTCTGAGATTTAGGTTTAATTTAATATTGAATAAAAAGCTAATTTGTCCTATTGAAAGTTCAGTGAATGGAACATAAGTAAAACATGACTCCAGCGTGCTGCATTATAAAGAAACTATTAAATGTCATATCTGCCAGAATTCAGAATGACTGTCAAAAGATTAAGTATTATCTGAAAATATATTTAATTTCAGCTTTCATTAGATATATAATTGTTACTTATAGATTCTATGAGACTTTAAAACTGACTTAAAAATTTAATCAAATATCACACGTGTGATCACACTTTTATTTTTGCATGGGTTACAAAAAGTATATTATTGATTGTATCTTCTTATTAATTGACCCAGTGACCTTTAAGTTTAAGCCTATAATATCACTTTTTCTTAAAAAGCAAAGTGAGTGGACCAAATTTGTATTCCAAGAAATTCCCAATATTTCTCGCTTGTGTTTTGGCCATTCCCAAACAATCCCAGAGATTCCAAACACATTTCATTTTCAATCTTGGAATTATTTGGAATTCCTAGGAATTCCCACAAATTTCCAGTCATGTTTTGAACCATTCCCAGATATTCTTAGAAATTCCAAGTTTTTGGATTTTGTATAAT
This sequence comes from Dendrophyllia cribrosa, assembly GCA_024195265.1. Taxonomy (NCBI): domain Eukaryota; kingdom Metazoa; phylum Cnidaria; class Anthozoa; order Scleractinia; family Dendrophylliidae; genus Dendrophyllia; species Dendrophyllia cribrosa. The sequence goes on along the minus strand of JAJLRJ010000011.1, from coordinate 28,189,233 downwards.
TTGCATGTCTTGGAATAACTTGGAATTCCTAGGAATTCCTAGGAATTCCTAGGAATTCCCAGAGTTCTGAGAATTAATTTCGCAAGGGAAATTTGCCTTTCTTTGAGCTTTAAATTTTGCAGTCGTACGGCTGAGAAAACAAGTTCAGGTTCATTAGTTTCATTGGTGATTGGTGGTTTTCTCTTAGGTTTCGATCCTAATTACTATTGATAACAGTTCTTATATAAACATACTGAATTCATTAATAAAATAGTAGTCAGAATTGATTTCTTAGATTGAGTGCAGACATTGTGTTCACTATGTCACCAAGAAGTACTCATTTGACGTTTGCTTGTTACATGCGCATCAAGTACGTGTAAACTGCCTGTAATGCTGCAATGCACGCGAGCGGTACTGTATCCTGTGGATTGCCTTGCCAAATAAGTTCAGAGATGATTTGATTGTAAAGCGCTGATGGACTATTATGGAATTAGCACTATATAAATGTTACCTATTATTATTATTATTATTACCTATTATTATCGTATTTAGAATTTTTAATGTATTGTAAATAGTTATTTTAATTATTATTATTATTATTATATTATTATATTAATATTTTTTTTTTTAAATACATGTAAGAATCAAGTTTGTATGAAAGTTACTCAATAAAGTTCTCTTTATAGATATTATTATTATAATTATTATAATTATTATAATTATTATTATTATTAATTTTTTATCACACCATCAGTTGTATTGGTGGTCACATGTTCCTAGATCATCAGGATCATCCTAGATCATCATGTTCCTAGATCATCAGGATCATCCTAGATCATCATGTTCCTAGATCATCAGGATCATCCTAGATCATCATGTTCCTAGATCATCAGGATCATCCTAGATCATCATGTTCCTAGATCATCAGGATCATCATCATTATTATTATTTGTACTATCTTTTTTTAGTCTTTTATTGATATATTTTTCATATACATGTAGGTATACATACATTTTAAAGGCTTTGTAAAGGAATTTATTAAGTAATTAAGTAACTAATCAATTAAGTAATTAAGTAAATTTGATTATCAATTTATGGTTATTGAAAATTATAATTATTGCTATTTTTAATAAAGTTTTTTCTTATTATTAAATTAATATTATTATTATTACATGTATTATTATTAACCAATGCTATTCTCTCAGCCACTTGTCCCCTGGAGCGAGAGAAGAGAGACCCTGGCCCAGTCTGGTCATGTCCATTCCAAAATCTGTAATGTAACAAATAAAAGATTCGAGGAAGGGACGGCAAAGTGTGAAATTTATCCGCTCTGGCAGAGCATTGCGAATCAAAACACATCCAAATCATCCACATCGACTGGTTTTTAGAGTGCAAGTTGCTTGAGAATCTGTAAATTAACAGATTTGCCACTGAGCTCAGTCTCGGCAAAGAATTCTTTTGATTTATGGCATTGTTCCGAACTGGGGTGAATTATCGCTCCATACTATTATTTTAGCAGGCGATCTTTAAGCTTCATTTGAGAGGCACATTAAATTGTCGCTGTCTGTTCTTGGACGATGGCGAAGCAAAAAAGAAGCGGCAGCCACTGACCAAATTTATGACATGCAGATCAACTCTACACTTTTATAACAGGAAACATCAGGTAGAGAAGATAATGATAGCTTTTATTCTTCATTGGTGAGGCATGTTGTTTTGTTCAATATTCACTAGTTCCAGTCATTTGAATGTCTATACAAGATCTTTTCATTTCGTTGTTTCATTATACACTTAAAAGATTATTGAACAACAACAATTTTATCCTTGCGCATTTTTCATTCGCTTTTGTTTGAATCGTTTGATTGAACCATTTCTGGACATCAACCGATTCGCGCACAGCACAAGCCATTGTGAAGAACATGAAACAAAGTTACAAACGTCTGTCAACCCCTCCTTAGTTTAAATTGTCCAAGAGACATGTGACCAGACCAGACCAGGCTTGCTCTCGCTCTCTCTTCCTATCCCTATGGAGATGACTTACAGTGTATGATGAAATATAACCAAGTAACTATAATTATGCTGTGTACTACTGTGGGATTGAGTAATTCAGCGTTGATGATTGTGAAATGAATAGCTTTACTCTGTCACATTTTTATTCTTTTGCAATTTCATGTAATATATCAAATGCGAGGAAGAGTGTTTCATCAAAACACCGCAAAGTGGGTTGTATAAAAACGAGGCGCAGCCAAGTTTTTTTTAACCCACTTGAAGGTGGTCGGATACCTGATGACACGCACTTATTCGAGTGCTTGATATAGCTTCTCAAACTGATTGTTACATGCGGAGAAAACGACAATTAAATTACCAAAATCTATGCAAATTTAAGACAGTGTATCAAAACTTCCTTCACAGTAGTGATTTCCTTTGTGTTCTCATCATGAATTATTAATGAGTTTGAGAAGAGAGAAATAAAACCTCACTTCCTGTGACTTTTTTACTGAAAGAAAGATCCATCATTTTTGATTTTAGGAAAGTTTAAATATTTACACCATCTCAGGACCATCAAAAGATGTGCCATGAAATGAGGATTATGCAATACATGTTATTATTATTATACAAAAACAAAGGGCCGGGTGTTGTCCACCCTACAGAGAGTTAAGTTACAGATGAACAAGTGAAATATGGCCAGAACCAGCTAATAATGGATTCTGTCTCTTGTCTGCCTTTAACAGAGAGGTGTCCACCTTAAGAGAGTTTACTGTAAACACAAATTCATCCTGAAGTAGCATTTCTTTATTCTTATTACAGTAGATCCTGCAGAAATAGAAGCAAGAGGACCAAGAGCACAGCTTGCCTATCAAAAGGCTCTAAGAGATGGAGCTGTGAGTGTTTACCGTGGTCGATTGTTTCTCATTGGTCAGGATCGAGCTGGAAAAACAAGTTTGAAGAAATCTCTCATTGGTCTGCCATTTGATCCTAAAGAACAGAGCACTGAAGGAATTGAAGTAGATCCTTCAACATTTCAAGTGGATGTTGATAATGTTAAGAACTGGCAAGCCATTGATGAGAACAACCAATGTTTGTTGGGATGTTCTAAAGATGTAGCACAGATGGTGGTGGAAAAACTGCAAGTTCCAGATAAACTTTGGGATAGAGAAGAAAAAGATAGAAGAAAAGATGATAAACAGAACATTGATAATGATGCAGAAGAAAAAGAAGATTACTTCATAAACCAGGTTTGTCTCTTGTTAAATATTATTTTCTGATATTTACATGCATCACACATGTGGAGAGTATGGCCTCAATGTATACAACACAACCAGGCTACCATATATTTACATAGATAAATTGGTTGAAGGATTAATTTCATGCAAAACTATCACACATGTATTTTAAATCATTGAACCCTGTACTGCCCAAACCCACCTGTGAGAGGCAACTTCCATTATGCAGGAGGAATAAATTTTCCAAAGCGTGCCGAATGAATTAAGCCAAAGATTATTATGCACTAAGAAACCCTTAATTAGTAAATTTGACTGTCAAAATTTCACGAAAATTTGGTCTTCCTACCAGTAAAAGGTATTGCCACTTCTTGTCCAGCATTAAATGGCTGAATTAATTCACAGCAATTTCTTGTTACTCTTATTGCAGGTTGCTGATCCAAAAATAGATACTGATAGTGTTAGTGAAAACACATCAGCACAGCCTGAGTTAATGATTGATACTTCACCTCCAGATGAGATCACAAAGCATACTAATCAGTTGATAAAGTATGTTAAAGGTAAACATGTTAAAGTGAAGGAAGAATCTGTTGTCAGTATGGAGGTGTGGGATTTTGCTGGACAACACCTGTACTATGCTTCTCATCCCATATTTTTTTCACCGAGAGCGATCTACATTCTGGTGTTCAACCTTAGCAAGTCATTAAATGCCACTGCTGAGCCCTGTGTGAGACAAGGAACTTGTAACTTCATTTTGGATAACCCAAATGGGGAAACAAATATGGAGAATTTGCTATCATGGCTTTCCACAGTGCATAGCATCACACAAATGAGCAGAGAAACCAAAGACAATACACAAGAGAAACTGCCTCATTTGCACCCCCCAGTATTCATTGTAGGTACCCATGCTGACAAACCATTTAATAACATTTCAACTATGAAATCAGAGGTACAGGAAAGAATGGCTGGTAAAGAATATGTGGGGCATGTGGTCCGGCCCATCTTCAGCATTGACAACACTGCAAGATTACTTCAAAGTAAGATCAAAAAGGCTTTCAGGCGAACAGGTAAAGTTCAGTTCCATGATAATAGTTCTTATTTCCTTGAACAAGCAGCCAATAAAAAAGTGGCTTAAATTTTGAATAATTGAAGGGCTGCAGCTGGGGGCATAAACAGCCTACTGTGTTTTTTTTTTAGATAAAAAGGGCATCCTGTTGCTAGAAAAAATGGCTGGTTAACATTAGTTGAAGTAAAATAGATTCACAACATTTATAGAAAGCGCCATCCTAAACTTAATAAATACACGTATGCATCAAAGGCTTTGAATATTAAATCAAGGATAGACTTATTTCTTATTTCAAGTAACCTCACTAAATTTGTCAAAAAAGTAGATATAAAAACATTGATTGCTCCTGACCATAATACTTTATACCTAACTATGTCGTGGTCTAAAGCACCCTCACGAGGACCGGGCTTCTGGAAATTCAATAACGAACTTCTAAAAGACGATAATTTTATTGATAAAATCCGAGAGATGTATCCGACTCTTCGCGAAAAGTTAAATTACATACAAGATAAAGGGCTGTTTTGGGAATTGCTTAAGATGGAGCTGAGATCTTTCATCATTGGTTATTCCAAACGTAAAGCTATAACACAAAGGAAAAGGGAAAGCGAAATTAAGGAACGCCTTGAGGAATTAGATATAATAATTTGTAACAGTAATGATTTACAGAACGTTGATACGCACTTAAGGGATTATGAAGAACTTAAACACGAACTTTTATCAATTTATGATAGTAAGAGTAAAGCGGCTATGTTTAGATCCAAATGTCGCTGGATCGAAAACGGAGAAAAAGCTACAAAATATTTCTTTAATCTAGAAAAGCGAAATTACAATAGGAAAACAGTCTTTGAATTAGAATCAGATGATGGAGTAACGATCACTGATGAAAAGGAAATTCTACTAGCCATTGAGACTTTTTATGAAAATTTGTACAGTTCCGATATAACTGACTCACAGTGCGACTTCTTAAACTTTAGCGCCAATGTTAACATCCCCAAATTGTCTGAAGACGAACGTGACGAAATGGAAGGCGCTTTGGGATATGACGAATGTGAGAAAATCACAAAAATAGGCTGTCCCCTATCTCCTTATCTTTTTATCTTAGCGGCAGAAATGCTATCCAACAAAATACGCCAGAGCCCTGATGTGAGAGGAATTTGTATCTTTGGACAGGAAATAAAACTAATTAAATCAATTTGCTGATGATACAAATTTCTTTTGCTCAGATCTAACTTCAGTAAAAAACGCGCTGAACTTTGTAAATGAGTTTGGCAGATGTTCCGGTTTAAAATTAAATTTGAAGAAGACAAAAGCCATGTGGCTCGGAAAATGGGCCCCAAACGATATAAAACCATTACAATTGAAATGGGTCAAAAGTCCCACTAAGATCTTAGCTACTTATATCTCGTATGATAAAACGGGCAACGACAACTTTAATTTTAATCTGAAAGTTCAGAAGTTGCAATCAAACTTAGATATGTGGAAGTCTAGGGCGTTAACTTTATACGGTAAGATATTGATTATTAAGTCCTTGGGAATCTCGCAGCTAATACATTCTTTCTCTAACACTTGTATTCCGAAGAGTATCCTCCAAATTGTAAAGGATAAGCTTTTTAAATTTCTATGGAACAACAAAAAAGATAAAATTAAGCGTGAAGGAGTATATCAGAATTGTGATAAAGGTGGTTTATGTATGGTGGATATTGATTTAACTGCGAAGTCTTTAAGATTAGGATGGATATCGAGATTACTGCAATCCGGTGAATCAAATTGGAGTGCTATTCCCAATTATTATTTTAAGAAATGCGGTGGTCTTAACTTCCTCCTAAGGTGTAATTATGAACTTAAATACTTTGAGGATTTACCAAAGTTTTATATCGAAATGCTAAATTATTTCAAAGAGTTAAAATGTTTATACCAACATCAACAAGAACAAAATACTATCCTTTTTAACAACGAGAACATATTAATTGGAGGAAAGCCTATCGTTCATCGAGAATGGTTTTCCAAAGGTATAATCTCTATTGGACACCTTTTAAATGAAAACGGTAAATTTATGTCTTTTTCCGACTTCCAGACAAAATATGATTGTAGAACAAACTTCCTCCAATTTTATCAAATTATTAGTGCAATTCCTAGTCACCTTTTGATCTTCGCACAACAACAAATAGTCTCTTTACCAATCAACTGTATTGAAAATTCAACAATGTTCTCTTTGGACTCCACGACTCAAGTTGATCTAGGTAAGCTGAAAACAAAAGACTACTATCAACTTCTAAATAACAAAACCCATACTGCCTATCAAACTGGAACACAGAAATGGAATAAAACTTTCCCCCTCAATGAGAACGATTGGTGCCAGCTTTTTAAATCTATACCGAAACTGTGTCAAGAACAAAAATTACGAGAATTTCAATTTAAATTTATTCATCGGATCGTCGTTACCAGAAAGAAACTTTTTAAATTTCGTATCAAACCAAATAGTGACTGTATTTATTGTGGTGAGGAAGATTCTATAGAACACACCTTTAAAGACTGCTCTTTCACTAAATCATTTATTGAAAAAACTCTTGAATGGTTTAATAATACAAATAAATGTAATTTCACCCCAAGTGAAAAGGATATATTATTTGGAATTTTTATCAATAACACCAAAACTGGAGAACTGGCGAGAAGACTGAATTACACCTTCCTGTTCATGCGGTATTATATATATAGTGCGAAACTCGAAGAGAAAGCTCTTTCTGTACAAGAATTCATGCGCAAAATTCTCCTAAAATATAAAATTGAAAAACTTTGTAGTTCAAATATTGTAAGTAATAAGTGATGTATAAATGTATTATTATTGTTGTTAGTCATTGTTAAATGTTGCTCCTTTTTGATTGAAATGTAATTGTACGTATTGTATTATAAGTAGTGTAAACATTGTATTGTAAGTAGTGTGAGTATTGTATTGCACGTGTTGTAAGTAGAGTATCGTTAAGTAATGTAAGCATTGTATTGTAAGTAGTGTAAAAAAAAAATAGATTCAATTAGACCAAAATATCCCACATTCTTGAAAAAGAAAATATTTGACCTGAAGAGTCTGTATATAGCATGCTAATTGTAACCAAAATGTATTTTGTCTTTTTTTTGTGAAACATACACTCTGAGGATCTTTTGGTGTGATTGGCTTTCTTTTACTTCAACTTACAAGAACCTGTCCTTAGCAAGAGAGTGCTTTCTTGGCTCAAAAACACAATTATGATTGTAAAGTGTTAACATGGGCTGTTTTTTGATGTGGGCTGTTTTTGATGTCCACAGACCTTCAAATGATTTATATGAGTGCAGTGTTTGGCAATGAACTTGGAGAAAATCCCTTAGTTAATAACCTTCTGTTACCTGTTACCTTAAAGGGGCTATGTCACCTATTTTTAGTATCACTTTGAAAAGCCAAAAAACATACAGTATTGTTTCAATGGAAACCTACAAATAATGGTCCAGTTTTGTTAACAAATACTCTGACTACCAGTGCGTGGAGAAATCCTCCAAAAACTTTCTATGGTTTGTTCCTTGTAATGAATTACCTGATATTTTCTTCTTGTGTTCTAAGACCAATTTTATGTTTGAGCAAAGGTACCTTGTCAACTATTTGGTGTATTTTGACCAAAACACGGTAAAAGTGAAGAAGAGCTCACCTCCACCGACTGTCGGCCAACTGTCGGCCGACAGATAACCAACAGTTTACCGACAGGTTACCAACAGTTTACCGACAGGTTACCGACAGTCGGCCAGAGAAAAAATACTTGACTGAAACCTACGACAAAACCCTCAGGAAAATAAATTAAAAGCAACAAAGTCTTTCCAAAAACTTACCGAAAGCGTAGAAAGCTTACCGTAAACACAGAAGTTCAAATTTTGAAAAAGAAAGGTACGACGTATAACCCCGAGTTTTGAAGTTCAAATTTTGAACGTAAGTCAGAGAATAGGCTCTACGAAATGTTAGCTAGATAGCTTTGCTTGTATCCATCGAATCATCCTGTTTCGAAAAAAAAAAACCCTCAGGAAAATAAATTAAAAGCAACAAAGTCTTTCCAAAAACTTACCGAAAGCGTAGAAAGACAGAAGAATCTGCAAACACAGCAGAATCTGCAGGACAATGCCCCTTTAAGCACTGTTTCTAATAATTTCTTTTTAATATTGTTTGAGTACATTAAACTCTTAGCAATAAAACTTGTTGTTGTTGTTACAAATTACTATACATGACTTGTGTAATTTGTTATTTAAATGGAAAGATGAAAACACTGACAAAATTCAAGCACTGCAGGACAAAATCATGGAAGTGTTGAGACAGGAACCATACATGGGAGAGAAGATACCTGTGAGGTAAATTTAATAAGCATCATTATAAAAAGACATTTCAATTTAATGAGTAGTTCCTCCAGATCATCAGTGTCGAAAATTATGGAGACGTAATGTAACGCATTAAAAGAAAACCCTCTTGGTTTGGATTGTGCACATACTGATGTGCAGTAACGCACAATGCAATATTAGGGAATTATGTAAGAATCAATGCACTTTAGTTAGGTGGCAGAAGTTTAAAGTGTCCCTATGATCAAATTTTTTATTTTTATTTTTATTTCACGGGTTGAAATTATAATAACAATAAGTATTGAAAGTCACGCGAAAAGTAACAAAAACTTTGGGCTTGTTCTTCGTGCAATTTTCTATTCTAATTGTTATTATAATTTCAACCCCTGAGTTATGTTTGAGTCTTTGACGTCACTTTCTCCCATTCGCAACCAAGCTTTGGAACAAGGTTGATTAATGGCGGCCGTAAATTCTCGGAAATAAATGTTAAAATAAAATGACTTCTGATGTTCGTAATGGATTGAAGTTTGGCAAGATGAGTAAGAAAGTCTAACAGTACACGGAAATGAAAAAAAAAAAATCAAAATCAAAAATTTGATCATAGGGGCACTTTAATGTTTTTGTTAACTAGGTGGCTCAACTTTGAGAAGATCATTGATGCTCTGCTTTCCAAGCAAATTTTTCATATGAATGTGAAGCAACTTCAAACCTATGCCAAGGATGTGTGCTTTATCACTGACAAGGAAGAGTTTATCACCATGGTGAATTTCTATCATGACCTGGGGAAAATTATTAAGCACCGCAGCACAGTCATTCTGAAGGCCCAGTGGCTGATAGACTTGTTTAAGCAGTTGATCATCATTCCACATTTTAACAAAGCGGTGAGAAATACAATCGTGTTTTTTGATGGGTGTCTCCAAAACGAAGACCGAAGACCGAAGACCCAAAAACGAGGACCCCTATTTTTTTCTGTCTGAAAGTCACAAAACGTCATAAAACATAACTCATATGCTAAGAGGACCATTTAGCAGTGAAATAATCAGGGTCTTCGTTTTATAGTTTACCCCCCCCCCCCCCCCCCCCCCAAAAAAAAAAAAACTACAAAGCGAAGACCCCCCCAATTCTGCTGGATAATTCGTAAACAATGTTGGATACACTAGAAAAATACAGCCGGACAACCAAACACACTAAAAACGTGCGAATCTTTAAAATTTATTAGCAGGGTCTTCGTTTTATAGTTTACCCCCACCAAAACTACAAAACTAAGACCCCCTTCAAATCCGCTCGAGAATGACAGTAAGAACTATTCAATATACGAAAACACTTGGCAATGCATCACTAAAACTACTCGTGACAAATTGTTGGCGTTTTAAGGAGGCTCGTAAAGGTTTCTTACTGTTATAATGCAATATTAAAAAAACAATGCTACTGATAGGTCACCAAGCAAACTTTCCAGATAAAGAGGAACGTTTCCTGCACGTTTTATTTCCGGTTCGCGCGAAAGTCAACACAAAATTTTTGCCGTTTCCCGCCAGATAACACCACATGATCGTTAGACCTTTGACCCGACAACGGCAATTCCGGTACATGTGCAGCATGTGTTTAGGAAGTTTCAGTTAAAGGGGTTAAAATCCTGGGGGGGGGGTACTCCCTTATATGACATATACGGGGACGTGCCGCTGGACAGGGTATGGTTTTTGGCATTTTTGTCCTGAACAGGGTATATAATTTAACGCGAGTCTGTCCTAAACAGGGTCTGAATCTGTCTGGTGACTTCCCTTGTCGTGATTCGCATATTCATGCGAAGGTGAAGTTGTTTTCGTTTCAAATGATCCGTCTACCATTTTTTTAAAGCTCAGATTAGTAACCAGGGGTCCGAAAATAGAGGGTGTTGTCCTACACAGGGTAGGTATTTTCGTTTCTTTTTTGTCCTAAGCAGCACCCCTATACCCAAATATTGGTCAAGTACCCCCCCGAGGTTAAAACGCCAACAATTTGTCGCGAGTAGTTATAGTGATGCATTGCCAAGTGTTTTCGTATATTGGATAGTTCTTACTGTCATTCTCGAGCAGATTTGAATGGGGTCTTCGTTTTGTAGTTTTGGTGGGGGTAAACTATGAAACGAAGACCCTGCTAATAAATTTTAAAGATTTGCACGTTTTTAGTGTGTTTGGTTGCCCGGCTGTATTTTTCTAGTGTATCCAACGTTGTTTACGAATTTTCCAGCAGATTTGGAGGGGGTCTTTGTTTTGTATTTTTTTTTTTGGGGGGGGGGGGGGGGGGGGGGTGGGGGGGAGGTAAACTATAAAACGAAGACCCTGCTTATTTCACCGCTAAATGGTCCTCTTAGCATATGAGTTATGTTTTATGTTTTGTGACTTTTCAGGACGGTACGACAGAAAAAAATAGGGGTCTTCGTTTTTGGGTCTTCGGTCTTCGTTTTGGAGACGCCCGTTTTTTGATTATAAAAGGTTTTTTTTTCTCTTTTCAACTTTATACAGTCATATACATGTAAAGTCAAATCACCACTAAAAGTCACCTTCCTGTAGATGCCTCCTTTAAGTGCACTCCTTGAAAACGACTTACTTATTAGTCATGGCCCATCCTCAGAGAACAAGGGCAGGTAATCAAGGCTGGAAGAGATTAAAAGGGCAAAATTAATGAGAGTGAAGTTTCAAACACTTTTGCCCCAGCCTCAGCAGGGTCTTCAAGGATTGGCACAGGCCTGTCCATTTATATTTCTTAAACCCTTAACCCTTTAACTCCTAAGCATGCAAAATGTTAAAAAACAAATGGTACCATGCAAAAGTACTGCTGAAGAGGTTCTAGTTGTATGAATGGTCATAAACCATAGGATGTCATCCACAGACTCAAAAGTTAGCACTACACTACATGTCTTCTTAACTGACTCTGAGAGTGAAAGGGTTAAACAGACTCAAAAGTTAGTACTACAGTGCATGTCATCATAATTGACTCTGGGAGAGAAAGGGTTAACAGACTCAAAAGTTATTAGTACTACACTACATGTCTTCATAATTGACTCTGGGAGTGAAAGGGTTAACAGACTCAAAAGTTAGTACTACACTACATGTCTTCATAATTGACTCTGGGAGTAAAAGGGTTAAACAGACTCAAAAGTTAGTACTACACTACATGTCCATAATTGACTCTGAGAGAGAAAGGGTTAATAGACTCAAAAGATATACTACACTACATGTCTCCATAATTGACTCTGGAAGTGAAAGGGTTGAAACCCCATGATTGACATACAGATTCTCTTCACTGGTCTGCATCCCTGATGATTGACATACAGATTCTCTTCACTGGACTACATCCTTGATGATTAACATACAGATTCTCTTCACTGGACTACATCCCTGATGATTGACATACAGATTCTCTTCACTGGACTACATCCCTGATGATTAACATACAGATTCTCTTCACTGGACTACATCCCTGATGATTAACATACAGATTCTCTTCACTGGACTACATGCCTGATGATTGACATACAGATTCTCTTCACTGGACTACCTGCCTGATGATTGACATACAGATTCTCTTCACTGGACTACATATATTTTGTTATTGTGCCAGTCTGGAAAACTGGTGTAAACATCAAGATCATCATTTTTAATTTTGAAATATAAACAAAGCGTTCAATAAGTTATAGCAGACAGGGACAAATGTGCAAATTTTTACTTCTTCCTTCTCTTCTTTCCTTAAATCTATCAACGACTGTAAACTTTTCTTGGTAGTTCCACTTACTAGTGCATAAGGCTTGCGCATATGTTTTGTCCATTCCAAATGCAAAGATATAAAGAGTAGAGAATACTCAACCACTAAAAAGGAGGATGCTATGAAAGTGCTGTTCTGATGTTTTGCATTTGAAGTCCTTTGATGGAACATAAAAATCGATAGACACAGGTTTATTAAAAGGGCTATGTCACGAGATATGTCATGCAGGCAAAAACGTCGGGCTGACATCAAACAAATTCACGTTATTGCCGTGGAATTGGGAAAAATCCTTGAGTTCTGCGGTACTGCAAACTTTGAAAGGTCTCAGATTTTTCCCACATATAAATATACGTATATTTCCCTTGAGTTCATTTCGGTTATTCCTGATTCTGTAATCATACGCCTCAGTACATGTCAGTATCTTAATGTCTTAAAGTTGCATTCAGCTTATAATAATCAGTTGAGCGTGGATGAAGGTTCTTCTCCTGTGGAATCAACCCAAAAGTTGTCTTATTTTTCTCTTTTCTACGAAAGTAATGTGCTTTCAATGCTGTAATGGAATTTATTATAACAAGTGCAAGCGATCTTAAGGTCAAGCTAGCACACGTGAAAAGAGTACTGGCTGCCATAGTTGATCTGTTTTGAATAAAGTCCAGAAATTTTCATTGCTCTCTCTCTCAAGCGAATAAAAAACCCCATAAAATATTAGGTTTGTCTGTAGTAATGACAAATTACAAAGTGAAATTTTCTGAGCCGACTAGGTTTTAATGCTGAAGCATGCTGTTTTTGTCGAGACAAACCCATTTTATTCAACTATCTAACTTGTTGCTTGATTCCAAAGAGACCCAACAACTAACTTGGTCTGGAGAAGAACATTCATCTATTTCCACTTCGTACTTTTGGACATTGAGATATTGAGCCGTGTGATTCCAAAATCGGGAAAATATCCGAAACTTAATCAAGACGAATAGATTATTTACATGCCCAAAAGTTTGAGACATTTCGGAGGACTCAGCTCCCCAGGATTCAATGGATTGTGCCTGATTTCCAAGGCTTTTCCTGATTTCCTGCCGTTTTTCAAGTTTGTAACGTTGCGTGACACTTTGCGACATAGACCCTTTAACCTTTAACCTTGCTACATGTAGTTACTTATGGGGTTGTGGCCCAATGCAAGCGCATTGTTATACTGAACCAGTGGTCCCAAGTCCTGGTTGGGAAATCCAATAATATTTTTTTCTTTTTATGGCTTACGGTTCAGGCAAAGTCAGTTTTAAAGGATTCTTTTCCCATTGGAGACTCGAGTTACCAAATTCAAATATCTCACTTCCATTCAAGTAATGCAAAATCCTTTAATAGTCCTTTACAGAACTTTTTTTTTTCTATACACAAAATTTATACGTAAGTACTGTCCTTGAGCCGTACTCATAACTTTGTATACCATGAATTCACGAGTTGGCTCATAGGAGCCTTTCATCTGTAAATGTGTATTTCTCATGATGTGTATGTTTTATCATGTAGTGATAAATGTAATGAGAAATTAGGTGCTGATCTATTGTTTGAAAGGTTATAATAACCCTTTCCATCTTTAAAGAGGAAATCACGCAAGGCTTAGCAGCAGCTGAGTCTTCTCTGCTACAATATATTGGATCTACCAAGCACCATGATAGCCTCAGATCCCACACTGTGCAGGAGGCTATTGAGCTGGAATACGTGTCATTATAGTCATCTAATAAGTACTCATTCAAGTGTTGATGCATCTTTAGAGAAAGAGCACGATACTCGAGTTTGTGGACCATACAATACTACATGTAGCTATTAAATAGTGCATTATTAATATATATTATCCTGTAAGAAGTGTTTTTTTTTTGGCTGCATTTTTTTAAATGTCTTCATTTTATTAATTTATCACTCAGGAACGTGAAGTTGCAAAGCACTGGAAGGAACTGGAAGATACTGGTGTCCTCAGCATGGAACTCGTGGCTCATGTGTTTTCCAAATTTCTTCTGCAAGGTGTTGTCAGGGAAGATATTTTGAACATGATGGAGCAGTTTGGCTTGATTGCAAAGTTTTCACCTTCTACAACTAATGTAAAGTATTTTGTACCAGCACAGCTTAAAGCATCACCTGATTCTGTTTGTGCCATGGAGCCCTTAAGCTCAGATCCTTGTCCATTGTATGTCTACTTTGCCAGTGGGTTTGTCCCCCATGGCCTTTTTACACAACTTGTCTCTCATTTCATTCGTTGGTGTTCTGAAGCTGGACCAACTCAGCCCCCTACACTGTATTGAAATGGAGCATGGTTCGTTATTGGGAGGCAAGTTGTCCATGATTTAATTCTTACCTGCAAGAAGCAATTCATCAAGGTTGTCCTGAAGCAAAGAAGTCAAAGTCAGCCGGTCTTGGGGGACAAATCAACTGATCATGAGGTAGCAGTACAGGTGCGGGAATTTGTGGATGGAACATTGCAATCTTTGTCGCGAGATCTTCCCTACCTACGTGGGTTGCAGTACAAGTTTCATGTTGAATGTCCATATTGTGGTCTGGAAAGTAAAACATGCACAAACCACAGTGAAGTTTCATGTACTCATGAGGACTGCCTACATCTCCTGGAGATAGCACAAGATGATCCACTGATTTGCAAAAAGAAACCTTCCAGTGAAGTACTCAGAGTTGATGGACTGGAGAAATGGTTTTCACAGAGAACAAGCCAGGTACATAATAAAATTCAATTTCTAGTATTGCAGTATGAATGACCTGAAAAATCGATATAACCTGGAAGGGAAAATTATGTCATTATAATGGTTTACTGCCTTAAATCTCTGTTGAAATAAGAAGCTGTAACTTCAACTGTACATGTGCATTAGATTATTAATAGGCTGTACTGTTGCCTGATCGATTCAGAATTTGGAAATGTTGGGTTTTGTGGAGGGAGGAAAACCAGGGGTAGTACCTGAAGAAAACACTCTTGCAAGGACGAGAACTAACAACAAACTAAACCCATATTTTGGCTGTCACCTCTGGGAATCAAACCCGGGCTACACTGGTGGGAGGTGAGTGCTTTCACCACTGTGCCATCGCTCCCCGTATATAACACAATGGTCACAAAAAGTGTATTGTTCAAGGTATTGTTTACAGTTGGATAGTTTTATTTAGCATCTTGTCCTTCTTACTACACACTCAGTTGAGTTGCATGAAACCCAGAAACTCAAACTTTGTGCCATGAATTTGAACTGATGCAGTTTTCCCTGCTTCACTTTATGACTTTAAAAGGGACACTGTCATGCCTAAATAACAAAATTTTGCTTGCCTTAATTCCCAGTCATATTGCCAAATGCCACTAAATATACAACTGTATTGGATAAAAAGATTTTTATAGAGCAAAACAGAAGTATTAGTTTGGACAAAAAGTGCAGGATTGCAAGGATGGAAGCGGATTACAGTTCATGAATTGAAAATAATTTGATTTTACTGTATGACAGGCAGTCAAGAAATCAAACTTGCCATTCTTGTATTTTTACATGTACTTTCTGGCTACTTGGTAGAATCTCATGAATAACTTGAATCCCAAGAACTCAAATCTCTCAAGAAATCAATCCAGGAGAACTCTTCTTACTTAATAATTATATGATAATGAATATAAAACAAAGGAACTTGAAAATTAAACCAAGGATAAAATTGAACTGCAACATTATGCAATTTTGGTTCCCTTACAGGAATTATGTCCTTCCACCTCACTTGACGCAGCACAAAGTCGCCCAGGGCATTCTGATGGAACATTGAAGGTTGCTCTCCTGGCGAACGAGTGGGGATCGTCCAAGGGTGGCTTGTCAACCATTAACAGAACACTTGCCGTACTCTTGGCAAAATACTCTAAAGTACAAATAACTCTTCTTGTGCCTGAATTTGAATGTAGCGAAGAGGACAAGAGAACTGCTCAAAGTCACAACATTTCTGTCAGAGAAGCACAGCGTCGCCCTGGCTTCAGTGATCCCCTTGTCTGGTTGAGCTTTCCACCAAGAGACCTTATCATTGACATCGTCATAGGTCATGGTGCAAAGCTTGGTAAACAAGCCCAAGTTATCAGAGAGTACCACGGTTGCAAGTGGGTTCAGGTGGTTCATACATCACCTGAAGAACTGGCTATGCACAAGAACTGCCCTAGAGCCATTGCCAAAGGTGAAGAGAAGAACAGAGCTGAAGTCGACCTGTGCAAACTTGCAGATCTTGTTGTGGCAGTTGGGCCCAAGTTGGCACAAGCTTTCTCATCCTTCATGCGTTCTTCTCATCAAGATGTGTTTCAGCTTACACCTGGCACTTTTGCAGACTTCGCAGACGTAAAACACTCTGACCTGGAGACTGCCAAGTTTAAGGTGTTAACCTTTGGCCGTGGTGATTCTGAAGACCTTAGCCTCAAAGGATATGACATTGCTGCCAGTGCAATAGTTGAATTGAAAGACAGTTCTTACTGTCTGATATTTGTGGGTGCACCCGATGGAAAGCAGGACGAAGTCGCAGAAACCTTGCTCAAGACTGGCATTTCAAAAAACCAGCTGATTGTCAGATCATTTGTACAAAACAAGGAAAGATTGAAAGAGTTGTTTTGTGAAGTTGATGTCGCCATCATGCCATCAAGAACAGAGGGGTTTGGCCTGACGGCACTGGAAGCCATGTCAGCTGGTCTTCCTATTCTGGTGAGCGGGAACTCTGGGTTTGGAGAAGCACTCCGTGGTCTTTCATTTGGCATGTCATCTGTCATTGAATCTGAAGACCCCAAAGAATGGGCAAAAGCAATCGCTGGTATTCGTCAGAAATCTAGAACACAGCGACTTCAAGAGATCCAAACATTGCGGCGAAGCTATGAAGAAAAGTTCAGCTGGGAGAGGCAATGCAAATCCCTTGTTGACAGGATGTGGAAGATGGTTTACGGTAAGAAATCAAGCTTAACCAAAAAATAATGATTCCTTTGCATGCTTGGCGTGTCCATTCATCATCACAATTATGTTATATATATATACAATTATGTATACAATGTGCCCTCCCGGTTGTTACCATAATGGCTTTATGGCAACTCCTGAACGTGGGCACAGGATGTACGGTTACACATTGTTGGATTGCATTGTGGAGTCACGATAGTGCTCAAACTGCAAGCAGTGAGCGAAGCAATATGCCAATAGTGAACACCTTTTACGAGGCTCTCCACCCAATCCATAGAGTGCTCAAACTGTATGAACAGTGAGCATATTATACAATTATGTATACAATGTGCCCTCCCGGTTGTTACCATAATGGCCTTATGGCAACTCCTGAACTTATATATATTTATCCCTCCTAAAAGAAATTATGATCTCTCATGGTTGTATCGAAAACTAAGACCCACGAAAACGAAGACCTAAGACCAAAGACCCAAATCTAAGACCTAAAACTAAGACCTAAAACTAAGACCTAAAACTAAGACCTAAAACTAAGACCCCCTATAATTTACCTTTTTTACCAGGGTCTTAGTTTTCGTTTTTTCGAAAACTAAGACCTAAAACTAAGACCCCCTATAATTTACCTTTTTTACCAGGCTCTTAGTTTTCGTTTTTTGGAAAACTAAGACCTAAAACTAAGACCCCCTTTTATTTCTTTAAAGGCCGTTTTTTTCTTTTTCCAAAGCCAATTTTGTTATTTCAATCCGTTATTCAGTATAAGACAATAATCAAAAACCAGATCACGAGGGTCTACGCGAAGTCTATGGCAAAAAAAGTCATTTTGACTAAGGCCTTTTATTTCTTTAAAGGCCGTTTTTTTCTTTTTCCAAAGCCAATTTTGTTATTTCAATCCGTTATTTTGACTAAGGCCTTTTATTTCTTTAAAGGCCGTTTTTTCTTTTTCCAAAGCCAATTTTGTTATTTTGTTATTTGAGCAGTGTTTTCCTCGACTGTGGCCGCTTCCATTTCAAGTGAACTGAAAAAACGGCCTTTAAAGAAATAAAAGGGGGTCTTAGTTTTAGGTCTTAGTTTTCGAAAAAACGAAAACTAAGATCCTGGTAAAAAAGGTAAATTATAGGGGGTCTTAGTTTTAGGTCTTAGTTTTAGGTCTTAGATTTGGGTCTTAGGTCTTCGTTTTCGTGGGTCCTAGTTTTCGATACAACCGATCTCTCATGTGGATTATTAAATGTTGTGTTGATAAGTGAGTTGAAAAAAATGACAGTTTTTTTTGTGTTGAAGTCATTCCATAATTATTTAATGTCATGTAGGTGTTTCTAAATGTTTGAATAATTAATGAAATGTACGGTAGGTTTGAATCTTATATATATAACCTTTATAAGTATTGTGTACATTACTTATCAATCAAAGGCTTCTTGTTTTTTCTCATATATAGGTGTAGAAACAAACACCAAACACAAGTCACCTGTCAAGAGTTGTACTGGAGATGATGCAGCTAGGCAGACAGCGAGTGATACCCACCTTCCTCAGGGTAAGATCAAAATAATGTTTCCATTGCTTATTTCTCAACGTCATTAATAATGCATTATGTTTGAACAAAGATCACTTAAACGTGATGGTTTGGAATCCCGGTCTTAATTAGCATGGATTTTGGTGATTTTATTCCTTTATTTTCTCTCTCATATGAAATTATTATCTGTCATGACAATGACATAGTTGATAAAAAAGAGACAGGCTTTTTAGTTGGAGCTGACATTCTATTATAACACAATGTTGTTGTGACAAATCTTGTGAATTAAACCATTATTATTGTCATGCTCTTTTCTTTTAAATGTAGGTGTAGAAAGAGCCCCAGGGCAGAAAACTGCAGTGAACAATTGTGAAGAAGATGCTACAAGAAGGCAGATGACTCAAGGTATACATGTGTAATTGCATGATTTGGCAATAAATCCAAACTTCATATTTTTAGCAGAAAGTGAGCTAATTTTTTATTTTGAACCTTGGTAATATAAAAGAAATAAGCTCTCATGTGCAATCATCAGTGATTTTTATGACTGGAGTTTTTGTTCTTCTGGCTTTGAATGGGGGAGTTGATAAAAAAGAGAGACTTTTTTGAAGTCATTCCATTATAATACAATGTAGTTGTGACAAATCATGAATGATGTCCATTGTTATCTAGGTGTAGAAAGAGCCCCAGGGTATGAAACTCCAGTGAACAATTGTGAAGAAGATGCTGCTGTTGGGCAGACAACTCGTGGTATGTGTGTAATTGCATGATTTGCCAATGAATCCAAATTTCCTATTCTAACAGAAAGTGAGATCCTTTTGTACTGTGAACCATGGTGACATAAAAGAAATGAGCTCTCATGTGCAATCATTTGTCATTCTTATGAAAGAGTTTTTCAGCCTTCTTTAAGCTTTTGATGGGAGAGTTGATTAAAAATAGACAGACTTTGTAGGTTGAAATAATTCCATTGTGACAATTAAATCTTATGTTAACTGTTATGTTCTTTTCTTTTAAATCTAGGTGTAGAAAGAGACCCAGGGCCTGAAGCTCTAGGGAACAACAATTGTGATGAAGATGCTACAATTTGGCAGATGACTCATGGTATGTGTGTAATTGTATCATTTGCCAATAAATCCAAACCTCCTATTTAAACAGAAAGTGAGCTCATTTTGTCATCGTTTGCCATCGTTTCAATTTGTGTAATTAAAAAAAAAATTGTCTAAGGTGACTGAATTGTCGAGGAGCTGAACTTGTAGAGACGGCTGTCAAATGTTAAAATAGAGATAGCCTGTGAACAGGCTTCTTTTTGGGAAATTGGGTTAGGTTAAAATCGGCGAGCGAAGCGAGCCAAGCGCGGACTTGGGAAGAGGGAAGGGGCGGCGAATCGCCCCTTCCCTCTTCCCCAGTCCTCGCTTCGCTCGCCGATTTTAACCTAACCCAAGCCTGTTCACAGGCTAAAATAGAGAAAGAAAAACTAACCATTGTGTGTTCACGTTCTCTAAAAAACCTGTACATGTAATTTGAATTATGCATATGCAAAGGCATTGTTATGCCATCATCGTTGCTTTAAGGGGCTATGTCATGGTGGTCTTGTGCTAGAATTAAAACTTGAGCATCTTGTTTCAAACACAAAATGCTCTTGACTAACTTAAAACACCAAGAACAAGATATCAAAAGTGAATTCTTGTAGAAAAAATAAACTGTTATCATTTTTTAGCAACTATCAAAACACATTGAACGAACTTGAAAAAATTGGCCCAATATTATTTTTCAAGTTGCATGTCTTATTTCCATCTTGGCCATCTGCAGTCAGAGACACTTGATTTCAATGAACTCGTAAGGAAATTTAAAACAAAACTGGACCATTGTTGATGGGTTTCCATTGTTGCAAATACCTCTGATGTTATGGCTTTGACCTTTTAAGCCCTAATATCAAAATTCTCATTTCTAGTCCTATACATTTCCTATAGAAGTAGTGAGGAGAAATTGTTTGGATATCAAGAGAACTCATCTTGTGTGATCATGTCCTTAATTCTCATGACCTTTTTGATTGATAAGACATTAATATTACAAGGAGAAATTTGATGCTGATCACTCTTAGGTCTTAAAGGGTTAAAGTAACACTAAAAATGGTGACATTTTAAACAAAGAAGGCACTCTCATCTTCACAGAGAGTTAAAGAGAATAATGTTGTTTCTCTTTCAATATCAGGTGGGTTTTTCAATGTTCTTCAACAAATGAAACAGCTGCACAATGCACGTGAAGGCACCTGGAGAAACACTAATCTATCAGTGGCGTTGAACAACATTGCTTCCGACAGAGGCCTTGTTGTTTCTGACAATCAAGGAGGGGGAAACTGCATATTTCTTGCGCTGTCAGAACAGCTAGGCCTTGTTAAAGGAATTCAAATAACCCATCATGAGCTGAGACATCAAGTGGTTAATTACTTGGAGAACAACCCCAAGCTGGTTAGTTCAAGTGTTGGCAGATGTCTTAATTTTAGTGCTTTGGTATTTTTTACACCAGTTGCACCACAGGTCACCCAAGGTTTTACATGGCTGTTAACCTTTTAACTCCCAAGAGTGCCACAAATCAAAATAACATGAAAAATACCAAGTTTCATTTTGTAAAATTTTGAGAAACGATGGTATTATGCAAAAGTACTGCTGAAGAGGTTTCATTTGAATGGTCACACCATGGGATTTCATCAACAGACTTTAAAGTTAGAACAAATGGTACCATGCAAAAGTACTGCTGAAGAGGTTTCATTTGAATGGTCACACCATGGGATTTCATCAACAGACTTTAAAGTTAGAACTACAACACTTTATGTCAGTCCATAACTGACTCTGGGAGTGAAAGGGTTAAAGTACTGTGCATAATTCTTTTCACCATACAGCTTGATTTTAATGCTACATGTTTCATGCAATGTTAGAAAGCTCTTTAATTTTAGCAATTCAAAATCTTGGCAATCATTCCTTGAATTTGGCAGGGACCTTCAAAGTCAATGAATTCTTTGAGTAACACTCAAAAAACCTTTGGAATTTGTGCTTCATTGGTGTTAATTACACCAGTTGTACAAGGCAATACAGCAGTGTACATGTTGTGACGAATTTTCGTTTCATCATACAGCTTGCTTTTAACACAGTGTATTTCATACAATGTTGGAATGCTCTTTAATTTTAATCTTGTCAAATCCTTGAATTTAGCAAGGAACTTGAAAGTCAATAACACTAAAAAAACCCTTTAGAATTTGTAAATGCAGAACGTATTTACAGATTACAAATATATACAATTACCTATGATAGGTTCAACTGGAGTTTGTGTTGTAAGAAAGCCTGTCAGTCAGTAAGTTGCATGTAACAGTAATGTGAACAGAGTTGTTTATCCAATCGTTTGAGCTATTTTGAAAAAAATAGCTCATTAGCAGGCGCAAAGGTTGGTTTGTGATGTTTGTATGTTAGTATGTTTGTTGGTTTGTATGTCTTGGGTTATGTCACACCAATCAGATTGCCTCTAATATGTACACCGTGTACTATGTCAGCCAATCAAATTCTCGCTTCTAAAATGGTATTACTGAGGGTCAAAGAAGGGCACTTGACATGAATTGAAAATTAGCCATCTTGAATCTTCGCGATTGTTGCCTCAAACACTAAAAGTGTAAAGTTATGAAGATTTGTTGGTTGGGAACTGTGCTCTAATCCCGACTGGCTTGCTAACATGGCAATAGGCAAGGGCATTTATTCGGAAATACCGCCTAAAATGTGCTCTATGCATGAATTGTACAATTAATGGTCTGCGAGGGATGAGACCTCCAAAAAATATGGACTGCGGTTACGTTTATAGACTTTATAGGTGAGCTTGTACTGAAGTAAGGAAGTATAGCTTTATTGCAAAAACGGCAAGCGGATTTCAAATAATGTGATGTGGAACATGAATTGTATGTTTCAAACCTGGGTTTCAAGCGATTAAGGCTGGTTTTCACTAGCGCATAAGCATAAGCACAAGCCAACATACGCAGACTCAGTAACATGTTGATCATTAGTTCCAATTGTTTGAACAAAACAGAACAATAGGCACTAATGATCAACACGTTACTGAGTCTGCGTATGTTGGCTTGTGCTTATGCTTATGCGCTAGTGAAAACCAGCCTTAACTATTTGAAATTGTATCTTTTTTTGTCAGTCACGTTGTCTGCCCGTGAAAATGTTGAACTTTGTCCTTATAGAAACTTGTCCGGGATGCATGGAGTTCAACAGAGAAAACGTAATGCAATTAATATACAATTTACAGTATTTAAAACGTTTATCTTTCTTTGAATTAATGTGAGCAGATGTGTAGGTTATTAATTGTATGCCCCAAGCGATTACTCTAAGCGAGTAGCGACTGTATTTTGTATGAGCAGTCACGTTGTGGGCACGTGCAAATGTTGAACTTTGTCCTTATAGAAACTGGTACGTGATGGAATTCAACGTGTTTTCGAGAAAACGTTAATTCTTATGGTGCGTTAAAAAAACGCCTGTTTAAAAAACTATTAGTTGCAAAATTCATTTTGGATGCGCTAAGTTTCTGATTTGTGTTAACCTCAACAATGTTCGTGTAACTAATTCTATATTCAAGCTTGTGGTTTTGAGTTAAAAACAATTTAATCTAATTCGTTTCTGTTTCTTTTTGCACGACGTTTTTGTGGAAAATAAAAACAGTTGTTTAAATACTATTAGTTGCAATTTACAAGGAGACTACCAATATTCATTTTACATGCGTTTAGTTTCTGTTAAAGACTTTTCTGGTTGACATGATAGAAACAGGTGGTTCAAAGAATTTTCGTGTCACTAATTTAATTAGCTTGTGGTTTGGAGTTGAAAACAAGTTAATTTAATTTGTTTGCGTCTTCCAGGCCAAAGGAAACCATTTCCACGTTTCTTTTGTGAATAATAAAAGCAACTTTTTAAAAAAAGACTAGATACAAATTTTCAGGAAATAATAATCCTTCAATTTGGATGCATCAAATTTCTGTGCAGGACTTTTCTGGTTGACATTTAATACACTGATTACTGAAACAAGTTGCTCATTTCACTGGGGCCGTAGTTTCGTCATAAAATAACTCCGAAAATCCCTTGAAAAAGCTAGCCAAAACTTCCCACCTATTTTCATACCCTAACCCTTTAGGCTAGAATACAAAAGCAAACTTTGCATTTTTCCACCTAAATAGAGTTTTGGTCCCAGAGGGTCCGTTTCTCGAAAATCCCGACAACTTTTCGGGCCCGCAACTCATATTAAAATCAGAATCTATAAAATGGTGATGCATTTTTTAGCCCTCAAACCAGCTCGACTTGTTTTGCCAATTTAGAATTTTATTGCTTAGCTTTCAAAATCAACAAAATTTTAATATTAATTTAATGAATACATTGTGCACATAAGATAGCTTTCGGGACTTTCGAGAAACGCGTGATCTCCGTATTTTCTTTTGGGTAGGGGGCGGGCCGGAGGATTTTAAAAACGTATATCTGGAGCGGTTATTCGTGCTAGTTTTCTTCTGCTGTTTTGTTGCTTTCACCATTTCATATCATTTAGGGAATTTTCAAAATAGCTCATGCACGCAATGCGTGCCTATGTTTAATTGGCCCTAACAAACTTGACAATTTACTTCCATTATCGTATTTCCTTGAAAACGTGCCGCCCCTGAATGAGCACCGCACGTAACAGCAAAATGTTAAGTGCTGCACACCTAAACAAGAATACGGTGTTTTTTTTTCTCAAAGCACTTGAGTTCAGGAGCGTCAATTATTCAAGGAGTGTGAAATAAAAAATATTAACCATTAGGGACTGTGCAATAATTATCAGGAGGGGGGGGGGGGGGGGGGGTTGGAAAATAGGCTTAAGTAGGAAAATATATATATGTTATTTGCCGGCCGGGAGATCCGTATAGGAAAAAACTGTGCCCGAGGTCTTGAGTACGGCCCAAGGCCGCAGGCCGAGGGCCGTACTCAAGACCGAGGGCACAGTTTTTTCCTATACGGACCGACCAAGGCCGGTAAATAACTTATTTATTTTTTTCCGACTTCAATTCTGCGATTTGCCGAGAAAATCGTGATACACTTGTACAGCTTTCCAAGAAATCATGTCTTTACGCGCCGCGTCAAGCAAAACTGACACAACGCGTGCAAAACCTAAATTAACTCGGTAATCTTCCCAACTTTTTCAGTCATAAACAAAAGAACGTACAATGTACTACTTTGCAAAGTGAACTCATTTCTATTAGTTTATGTCTCTCGGTAGGATAAACGGCTGTTGTGTTTGCTTCTGGTGAGGATAGAGAAATGTTCTTGCCCACAGCGAAGCCGTGGCAAGCTGAAGATTAACTTTTGAAAACTTTTCAAATTTTTGTATAAAAGAAAAGTCGAGCGTAATTCATTCATAGCAGTGCGAAAGCTTAAACTGAGCTATTCTAATTTAAAAATCATATTTTCTTGAATGAAAACTTACAGAATTTAAATAAAAGAAGGTAACAACTGCGAAATAAAAGCATTCAAAGCGAGCAATGTGGTGAAAGTCCAAATTATCTCGTAAAATCCGATCGCGAAATTGCGTGTATTAAAATTTATATTGACAACAAGCTAGTACAAAACTAGAATCAAGTGAAATTTAAGCAAGACTTTTGAATGAAAATTAACAGAATCTCGATTAGAAGAAAAAAGAAACGGAAAAATAAGAACACTTGAATCAAATGGAGTCAAAAACTTTGTAAACAAGCGCAAGATTGTCTAATTACAGTATTTTTAAAGCCAAAAGCCGCTTTGTAAAAAAAACAACAACAAACGCCGAACAAACTATGAAATCAACAAATCATAAAATCCAAACTTGTACTCGACTTTTTGAGGAATAACATTGACCTTTAATTTTACGGCTGATTTGTCCTTCCACCCAGTAGTTTAACTTTCTCTTTCTTCATTGAGTCTTTTTGATACCTCGTCTTTAGCGTGTTTGTCAGCCGACCGATCAGCCATGCATCGTGAAACTTTGCTGGTTTTCTTCATTGTCTTCTTCATTTGTGTCGTTAAATATTTTATCTGGCCAATAAAATTCACTTTCGCTTTGGTAGCTTTCGTCTGGGTCCATAATGAACGGGAAAATTCAATAAAACCAGGGCTTACAAGCTTACAGAACAACGGAGTCACATCACTCACGAAAGGCTCACGAAAAGCGTTACCGTGCCCGTGGGCAGAGATAGGAAAATCCGGACCGCGCTAAGAACCAATCAGATTGCAGGATTCGTTACCGTGCCCTCTTGGAAAAAAATAATAGGTAATACCCCCCTTCTAAAGGAGTGAATTTACTTATTGCCCCCCCCCCCCCCCCCCCCCCCCCGCCCCCCTCTGATCAGTCAGAAACTTTGTATGACCCCCCCTTCACACACTTTTTATATACAAATACCCAGCATTTTCTTAATATACACCCACCTGTTATTGCTATGAGGTAATGTTTGTTCCAAACATGGATATACAGCAATACTACATGTGTACTTGTTGGACATCCGTATCTGGAACAAACATGACCTCGAAGCAGTGTTCAACAAAGCCATCCGATTCCACTTCTGAATCACTTGATTGCGAATCTGAGTTGCTTGCACTGGAACTCATTTCCTCGTTAACGTTCTCTTGGGTTTCTCGTGGGATGCAAGAATGATCACCACGAGCGTACTGGAGAACTCGTGCAACCAGTGCCACTTTACCTCCACTGATCTTAAGACCATTCTGATTGAGGTACATCTTCAATCTGTTGCAATATGATTATCTATGTTGTAGTGAAATTATGATTTTGGTGCAATTTTGTCTGCACTGGTTCAAATTTATTTTGAACCAGTGCAAAATATTTGAACTGGAGCAAAATATTTTCACCAGGGCAAAATATTTACACTGGTGTATAACTATATTCTACTGTTCAAATGTTGTTGACAATTCAAATTTAAAAAGCCAGAAACACTTTATCACAATATTCGTCTCTATATTATAGAGATAGAGAAGAGTAGATAATCGCATTGCAACAGATTGAAATTGCAGTTCAGCCACAGAACAGATCATCAAGCCTTTTAGTGAGAACTATAAACACTTGAAATAAAATGTTAACCCCCTTCTCTTCTTGAGTGACTTATTTTACTTTGAGCCCCCTCCCCCCCCCCCCCCCCCCCCCCCCCCCCCGCTCCTGATAATTATTGCACAGTCCCTTATGTTTCTCTTCAAACCACGGCAGAAATTTATTTTCATGCATAAATAATTGTCTTTTAGAAAAAGAGTAGTTATTTTTTATTTTTATTCAGGATTAAATGCTGCCCTCAAATAAGCACTGCATTGGAACATGTAATAATGTAAAAAATAAGCACCACAGCACTCTTGCAAGTAAATATGGTATTGTTTCCTTTTACAGCTGGATGGGACAGAGCTGTTCAACTTTGTTGATGGATATTCATCATGGAATACATACCTAACAAACATGGCAGCAGACGGCACACGGGGTGACCTTGTGATTCTCCATGGTGTGGCAAACTGCTTTGGAACATGCATTCATGTGATCAGCAGTCTATCGCATCACAATGATGTAATCATCAACCCAGAGCGTGACGTCACCAGCAGCAACCCGCTTGTGCTGGGTCACGTGCATGAGCTTCACTATGTCAGCCTTATTCCGCCCAAACCAGAAGGTAAAGTTGTTTGTCACTGATATTTTAACCCTTTAAGCCCTATATCAAAATTTAAATTCTCATTTCTTGTCCCTTTAAATTTCCTGTAGAAGTAAGGGGGAGAAATTGTTTGGATATCAAGAGAATTCATTTTGTCTGATCATGTCCTTAATTCTCATGACCTTTTTGATTGATAAGGCATTGATATCACAAGGAGAAATTTGATGCTGATCACTCTTAGGGCCTAACAAAGAAATATATAGTAAAAAGACAAAATAACGAATAAAACCCTCACAATTTCACCAGAATGGAAAGTTTGATTTCTTGACCACCTGCCATGAAATACAATTTGATGAACTGTAATCCACTTCCATCCTTGTAATCCTTGTAATCCTGAGCTTCAATGTGTTTTGCTCTATGGAATCTTTTTAATATGCAATTTAGTTATATATTTGGTGGTATGTGATGATATAACATATAAATTAAGTGACCAAAATTTTGTTCCATCAAAGAAGCACCATCAGTTTGACACTGCAGTCATGCTGGCAATTTCCAGTTGTTTTTTTTTTAATTTTTTTTAATGACCTTTGTTTTGGGAAACTGTTGGTGAGAAAAGGAGAATAGTGTCGTACTTGTTTTAGTTTATAATTTTTAATTCACATTTTGACCCGAAATTGACATTTTTGAAGCACTAAATTTTTTATCATACTAATATGTACTTCAGCATCTTTTATATTTTGCTCGAAGTTGCTTCTTTTTGTTAAAAACTTTTGGAATGATTTATATAATTACAAAAAGGATTCATTTGTCAAACAAATGCTTTTCTTTGACAGCTCAATGAAGGCAGTAATATTCATGACCTTTTCAGTGTGTCTCACTGTTAAGTCACACATTATTTTTTAGTCATGGTATTTGTAAATTCTTTTAAATTTTATATTGCTTGTACTATAAATTATTTGCTACACTCAATTTACAATTTACATGTTATTTACATGTTCGACAAATGATAGTCTTAGAAAATGACACTGTAAATGGCAATTTACAGTACATTTACATGATCAATAAAAACATGTAAATTTCTTGTACATTTTTATTTAAAAATTATTAACATGTAAATTATAATTTACAAATCATGTAAATCCAAATTTACATCTTGTAAACTGGATTTACATGACTTGTAAATTTTCAACTTTTCCAGTGCTCAGTCGTATGATTAACATTTCTTATTCATTTATGTCATTTATTCGTTCATGCAGTATTCTATTTGCTGTTGTAGTTAAAGAGGGAAGTCCATCTGATGATGAGCTAGAAGGTCTGTCAAGAAGAATTGAAGAATGGAAGCCGCTTGGGCGTCGGCTAAAATTTGATAACGGAATGCTCCATGGGTTTCATAAAGACAACGAGAAATGGTGTGAGAAGGCATACGCAATGTTGATAACATGGAAAGAAAGAGAAGGCTCAGCTGCCACTTACCAAGTTTTACACCAAGCATTGTGTCATGAATACGTAAATCGTAGAGATTTAGCAGAGGAAATTTGTTGTGAAGATTTAGTTCTTCCCTTGTGTCGTGCAAATAATAATGAAAACTAACTGTACGCTGTCTCTTTGGTAGTTATCATTTATCCTGTCATTAATCTTCGTTTATGCAGTCAAAGCCAATAATTTATACAGACACCTAAGGTGCAGATGTCTGCATTACAAAGGTCTTTTTATTATAGAGGTAGAGGATCTCTCTACAAACAAGCAAACTGACGTAATAGAAAGGTGTATTGACAACAGATGACATTAAGTTGTGATAGGTTTGTGAGCAACATTGATACTATATTTTTGATAGGATCTGTGCTGTAGTACAGATGTCCTCATTACAAAGGTCTATGTATTATAGAGGTAGAGGGTCTCTCTACAAACAAGCAAACTGACGTAATAGAAGGGGGAATTGACCACACATGACATTAAGTTGTGATAGGTTTGTGAGCAACATAGATACTTTATTGTGGTAGGATCTGTGCTGTAGTACAGATGTCTGCATTACAAAGATCTTTGTATTATAGAGGTAGAGGGTCTCTCTACAAACAAGCAAACTGACGTAATAGAAGGGGGAATTGACCACACATGACATTAAGTTGTGATAAGTGAGCAACATTGATACTTTATTTTGGTAGGATCTGTGCTGTAGTACAGATGTCTGCATTACAAAGATCTTTGTATTATAGAGGTAGAGGGTCTCTCTACAAACAAGCAAACTGACGTAATAGAAGGGGGAATTGACCACACATGACATTAAGTTGTGATAGGTTTGTGAGCAACATAGATACTTTATTGTGGTAGGATCTGTGCTGTAGTACAGATGTCTGCATTACAAAGATCTTTGTATTATAGAGGTAGAGGGTCTCTCTACAAACAAGCAAACTGACGTAATAGAAGGGGGAATTGACCACACATGACATTAAGTTGTGATAAGTGAGCAACATTGATACTTTATTTTGGTAGGATCTGTGCTGTAGTACAGATGTCTGCATTACAAAGGTCTTTTTATTATAGAGGTAGAGGATCTCTCTACAAACAAGCAAACTGACGTAATAGAAAGGTGTATTGACAACAGATGACATTAAGTTGTGATAGGTTTGTGAGCAACATTGATACTATATTTTTGATAGGATCTGTGCTGTAGTACAGATGTCCTCATTACAAAGGTCTATGTATTATAGAGGTAGAGGGTCTCTCTACAAACAAGCAAACTGACGTAATAGAAGGGGGAATTGACCACACATGACATTAAGTTGTGATAGGTTTGTGAGCAACATAGATACTTTATTGTGGTAGGATCTGTGCTGTAGTACAGATGTCTGCATTACAAAGATCTTTGTATTATAGAGGTAGAGGGTCTCTCTACAAACAAGCAAACTGACGTAATAGAAGGGTGTATTGACCACACATGACATTAAGTTGTGATAGGTTTGTGAGCAACATAGATACTCTATTGTGGTAGGATCTGTGCTGTTGTACAGATGTCCTCATTACAAAGATCTTTGTATTATAGAGGTAGAGGGTCTCTCTACAAACAAGCAAACTGACGTAATAGAAGGGGGAATTGACCACACATGACATTAAGTTGTGATAGGTTTATGAGCAACATTGATACTTTATTGTGGTAGGATCTGTGCTGTAGTCTCAAAAGTAGTTAAAACAACTGTTTATTATATTAGAACGTATTGATAATGTTCATTCCTGATTTAGAATGTTCCTCACCAGCCTGTAAATATTTTTTACTTAAAGAGCTGTTTTATTAGAATTTAATTTATTCGTCAAGTGATCATTCCTGTCTCAGCTTTGTAAATATTTTCAGTTAAAATAACTGTTTTATAATGTAATTAGAAGTTTAATTATTTGTAAGTGATCATTCCTGACTCAAAATGTTCCTTGCCAGTTTCTGTAAATATTTAGCCTATTTAGCTTGGTTATGATTTTGTTGTTCTAGTTAAGTTACTAGGAGTTAGTTTATTAATTAGATTTGTTAACTGATGACTACTAAAGCTGCTGTTACACGCACGCTTTTCACGTGTAACCCTTCATGCAACTGAATTTTTTTTTTTTTAAAGTTACACGAAAAGTTGAATCGTTTTCTACTTTCTGCAACAAATATCTTCAAGTTGCACAACAAAAATACGTGTAACATGGCTCTTACAACTTGTTACACCACACTCTTTAGTCAACAGATACGTCATTTTTCAACTTACGCAATTGTTTTCGAGAGACAAGTTTCATGACAATTGTAACGTGTAACATTGTACGTGCAACTTGCAACAAATGTTTTTGCGAGACGAGATGCAGGGAAAATTGTTACGTGTAACAGCAGCTTAAGCCAGTCAGTTAGTTCAACGTCTAGTTTTGTTAGTTCATTTAGTTTAGTTAATGAGTTTTGGTTAATAATTAGTTAGCCAGTCAGTTAGTTTAACGTCTAGTTTTGTTAGTTCATTTAGTTTAGTTAATGAGTTTTGGTTAATTAGTTAGCCAGTCAGTTAGTTTAACGTCTAGTTTTGTAAGTTCATTTAGTTTAGTTAATGAGTTTTGGTTTATTAGTTAGCCAGTCAGTTAGTTTAACGTCTAGTTTTGTTAGTTCATTTAGTTTAGTTAATGAGTTTTGGTTAATTAGTTAGCCAGTCAGTTAGTTTAACGTCTAGTTTTGTTAGTTCATTTAGTTTAGTTAATGAGTTTTGGTTAATTAGTTAGCTAGTCAGTCAAACGTCTAATTTTGTTAGTTCATTTAGCTTAGTTGATAAGTTTTGTTCGTTAGAGTGATTTTCCTCAGACCGTGAAAATTAATAGTTAGTACACTAATAGAGGTTAGTAGATGTTATTTCCACTGTTTTCTTTTGTGTCTATTAATTTTGACTATTATACATTAACTACTAGAAACTGTTTCACGGTCTGAAGAAAATCATTCTAATTAGTTAGCCATTCAGTCAGTTCAACGTCTAGTTTTGTTAGTTCATTGAGCTTAGTTAATTTAATGAGTTTCGTTTGTTAATTAGTTAGCCATTCAGTCAGTTCAACGTCCAATTTTGTTAGTTCATTTAGCTTAGTTGCTTATTAATTAGTTAGACAATCAGTTTGTACTTAATTTGGTTTTAGTTACCTTATTAGTTTGGATAGTCAGTTAATTAGTCAGTCATTTAGTTAGCGAGATAGTTAATTAGTTTTGTAAATGTCCAGTTTAGTTCCCTCGAGTAGATTAGTTACATTAGTTTAGTTTGGTTAGTTACAGTGGTTTGTAGTTAGTTATGTATTTACTAAATGCTAAGTCAGTCAGTCAGTCAGTCAGTTAGGCAGTCAGTCAGTCATTCAACCAGTCAGTCAGTCAGTCAGTTTTTTTTTTTACGAACTTTTAAAATTTTTATCCCAAGATTCATTTTAAAGTAATTTTACACAATGTTTCACTTTTTTAATTTATTATACATATTCTTAATGTTTTTATCCAATGATTCATTTAAATTTATATTTTATGAATAAACTTGCTCTTAAAAAAAAAAGTTAGGTAGTAATTCAGTCAGTCAGTTAGGCAGTAATTCAGTCAGTCAGTCAGAAGTCAATTCAGTCAGCCACTTGTCAAGTCAGTCAGTTAGGCAGTAATTCAGTCAGTCAGTTGTCAAGTCAGTCAGAACGTCAGTCAGTGTGATTACGTCAGCCAGTCAGTGTATTGTGATTTAGTCAGGCAGTCAGTGTGATTTTGTCAGTCAGTCAGTCTGATTTAGTCAGCCAGTCAGTGTGATTTTCATTTAGTCAGCCAGTCAGCGTGATTTAGTCAGCTAGTCCGTGTGATTTAGTCAGCTAGTCAGTGTGATTTAGTCAGCCAGTCAGTGTGATTTAGTCAGTCAGTCAGTGTGATTTAGTCAGCCAGTCAGTCAGTCAGTCAGTCAGTGTGATTTAGTCAGCCAGTCAGTCAGTCAGTCAGTCAGTCAACCAGTCAGTCAGTCAGTGTGACTTATCGGATTTGTAATTCAAGTACATTAAAATTGCAATAAATCATTTATTAATTTATTATTCTGGTTTAATACGAGAGTACTTTGCGCTGTTCTAGCCTATGTACAGCCCCCTCCCCTCCTCTCCCCTCGAGAAAAAAAAATACGGAGAAGAGGCTAGAGATTTTTCTTGATCAGAGAGGATGGGAGAGAGCAGCTGTACACAAACTATGCTGTCGAGGCTTGCACACGTGGTTGTAAACTGCCAAGATCTCTGTAAGCTGGACAAACGTTTTCCAAATATAAATGGGTGATTTTACCTACCAGGAAATGACGTCACCCTTTCACTGACAGAATCAAAATGGCCATCAAGTTCCTATGTTTTCCCATTTTTTCAAGGCCTACGCATTTTTCAGCAAAACCTACTTTTTCTTGTTTTTATTATCGCTTCAAATTAAATTAACATAAAACAGTGTTTTCAGGCGACTGAAAGATACAGCTTTGAGCTTCAAAATGCAGAAAAAAGTATCTCCGTAAGTCTAAACCTCCCAAATTGTATTGAAATTAAGGTGGCTCATGACAGTTTCTAGTAATTTCCAGCACTTACACTCAGATGCATCAATACAACAATTCTTTATCAGTTGATGCTACAATAGTGGTATCAAACAAATGCCCAGTCATTGGTGAACAAGTTATGGTCATCGTTATGACGTTACAGGCTACCATAGTAACAGTGTTACCTGTTAATTTTAGCTTTAAGTGCTTGTGACTTAAAAACGAGCTCGGTGACACCCATTTTTTTGTTATTGTCGAAATGTATTTAGCATGTTAAGATACAGCTTTTTGCAAAGTTTAAATAAATTCTTGTTGCCGGGAGGGGAGGGGTTCAGAACCACCTTTCAAAAATTTAAAAAAAATAATAAAAAAAATTTTATTAATCCATTTAAGAATAGGTGATGGAAAATGCCGGCAACTTTTGCGAGCCACCTTTAAGTATCATTATTTCTAATCACTTTTTTTCTTGATAGGAAATCGAATGTTTAGAGTTCACAATGTCTGTGCTTCGTTGATCATCTTTTTTTCCCCAAGATTTTCCCCACCTCCTCCCCTTTCTTTTTTTCCTATTGCTTATTAATTTTCTGTTCATAATTTTTTCACCCTCGCTACTGCTTGAAACCCATCCCCACACCTATCCTAAATTGACGGGAGTGTCACCACCTCCACCACCCCCACCCCCGGTTTGACACCCTGGTCAAATCTTAAATCGTGTTACGCGGTTTTGTTGTAAACGTATCGTTGTGGGCCTAATTTTTACGTTGCAGTTCAGTCACATCGAATGAAGTTCCGACGAAAGTCGCTTTGAGTCGGCCCCGTGACTGCACAAACAGGTGATACACTTGACTTTGATCATGAGAGGTCGAATATTTTGTGCGGTTTTCAGGCTTTTTCGATTTTAGAAGGCTTTTTCTCGCCTGAATTGCATTCGTGTCAGAGACGAGTTAACTCAGAGCGGTTTGATTTAGTGTAGAAAGTAACTTCGCGATTGTATTTCATGGTTTCGCATTGCTACACTTTGTGATTAGCTAAAAAAAACCTCGCGCCACTTTCTTAGTAAAGCCAAAACTAATCATGACTTTTTCCTGCACGCGTTTTCCTGCACTCGAAGCCGGCTACTACTGTGTTCTGATTGGTTCATTAAATTGTCTGCGTCTCTTATGATTTGCCAGAGTTATTACTTTCGTTTTGGTTTCACGACACTCAAGTGAAAACCTCCCTATCATCGAATTCTGCACACTTGACACCGATTTCGTTGCCAGCTTAAAGGGGCAGTATCACGAAGTCGAAACTTGAAAACGTCGGCCCAGTTTTCAAGTTTGATTCCGCAAATTCAAAAAGGCCGTCGAGAAGTGGAGGTATTTGTTGAATCAAAAAATCCGTTTTGATAGCCGGAAGAAAGAAAAAATCACTTTTAACAGTGATATGTCCAAAATTCCGGTGCAAGAATAGTGAACAGTGCCGCGCCTGGAACCTCGTGATACTGCCCCTTCAAAGGGTTGCTTATGTCCACTGATGAAGAAGCAGAAACCTCGAAACGTTTGGAGCCTTAGTTGAACTCTAAGCGCATTATCCTCATTTTATATTCACCTAACAGTTTACCTTACAGAGTTGTCTGTTTTAAAGAGATAAACTGATAAACATTAGCTTAGCTTGTTCCAGGCGTTCAGATGATGTGGAAAGCTAACTCTAAGTTGCTGTCCTGATCTCGCTCCCATCCTTCCTTCCTCTGCGATCGTGATATCTTTTTTTCCGCGCCTTCTTTTATTCGCTCTCCTTACACTATCTAATAACGCCTGGAACAGGTTGACTCCACCTTTCCGTCTTAGAGACGTGTATATTTTAAAAAAAGTTGAAGTAAAGGACTGAGCAATGCGAGGACCAACCTGACATAACTGTCTTAGAGGCGGCTTACCGACTGAGCAATGCGAGGATCGACCTGACATAACTGTCTTAGAGGCGACTTACTGACTGAGCAATGCGAGGACCAACCTGACATAACTGTCTTAGAGGCGGCTTACTGACTGAGCAATGCGAGGACCAACCTAACATAACTGTCTTAGAGGCGGCTTACTGACTGAGCAATGCGAGGACCAACCTCACATAACTGTCTTAGAGGCGAGAATTTAGTTTTATCGACTGAGTCGATAAGGTAAATTGACCACCGTAAAAGGATTCAAATAGCTGACGTTTCGAGCGCTAGCCCTTCGTCGGAGCGAATCAAGGAATTGTGGGTAGTGTGTGGTTTTATATAGTAAGCGGTGGAGCTACGCTATTGGTGGAAATTTGGTGACGTGAAAAACAAATGTAGATTAGTTGAATGAAAAGCGTTCGTTGATTCCGTGGGGTTTGAGAGTGCCGATTTGAAAGATGATTTTTTGTTCTAGGTTTTTACGGCTTTCTGTGTTACCCTGGTGTAGGGAAAGGCCGCAGATTGTCATGTGTTGTTTAGAATGGTTAGTAAGATTAAAATGGCGCGCGACTGGTTTGGATGCGTCTTTGTCATTTTTTTCAACGTCTCGGAGATGTTCACGAAAACGGTCGCCCAGTCTCCTCCCTGTTTCGCCAATGTATATCTTTTTGCAAAAAGTACATGTAATGCAGTAGATAACATTTACGGAGGTGCATGTAAAACGATCAGTGATTTTAATTTGATTCGCTCCGACGAAGGGCTAGCGCTCGAAACGTCAGCTATTTGAATCCTTTTACGGTGGTCAATTTACCTTATCGACTCAGTCGATAAAACTAAATTCTCGTGTTTCATCCCCCCACCGACGCAGCACCACAGTTTCTCTAGAAACTAACCCCATTCATTTGTCTTAGAGGCGGCCTACTGACTGAGCAATGCGAGGACCAACCCAACATAACTGTCTTAGAGGCGGCTTACTGACTGAGCAATGCGAGGACCAACCTGACATAACTGTCTTAGAGGCGGCTTACTGACTGAGCAATGCGAGGACCAACCTAACATAACCGTCTTAGAGCCGGCTTACTGACTGAGCAATGCGAGTACCAACCTGACATAGCTGTCTTAGAGGCGGCTTACTGACTGAGCAATGCGAGGACGAACCTGACATAACTGTCTTAGAGGCGACTTACTGACTGAGCAATGCGAGGACCAACCTAACATAACTGTCTTAGAGGCGGCTTACTGACTGAGCAATGCGAGGACCAACCTAACATAACTGTCTTAGAGGCGGCTTACTGACTGAGCAATGCGAGGACCAACCTAACATAACTGTCTTAGAGGCGGCTTACTGACTGAGCAATGCGAGGACCAACCTGACATAACTGTCTTAGAGGCGGCTTACTGACTGAGCAATGCGAGGACCAACCTAACATAACTGTCTTAGAGGCGGCTTACTGACTGAGCAATGCGAGGACCAACCCGACATAACTGTCTTAGAGGCGGCTTACTGACTGAGCAATGCGAGGACCAACCTGACATAACTGTCTTAGAGGCGGCTTACTGTGGAGTCCGTCTGAACCCTTTAACTCCCAAGAGTAAGAATAATCAACATTTAAGAAAAATCCCAAATTTCATTTTGGAAAATTTTGAAAAACAAATGGTACCATGTAAAAGTACTGCCAAAGAGGTTTTATTTGAATGGTCACACCATAGGATTTCATTAACAGATTCAAAAGTTAGAAGCACACTACATGTCTCTATAATTGACTCTGGAAGTGAAAGGGTTAAAGGGAGATAAAGCAATGGAGTCACTGTAACCAGATGGTCGGAGAAACGTATGTATACAATGATGACTTGGATTTCAGATTACAGCTGCAGTAATTAAACAAGAATAAGGTGTTAACAAAGTTTTGATTTGTCAACGTACCTGGCTACCACGGCCATAGCTGCTTTCAACTCATCTCGGAGCATCTGAAGAATTGCGGTTACACTCTGCTCTCCCTAAATCAGAAACGATAAAATATTTACAACACCTCGAGCATGCGCGCAGGCGTCTCTTATTTTCTTTGCTTCGCGCGGAAATAGGAGACGTCTGCGCGCAGGCTACCACACCTTCTAATACAGCAACTGACGTCACATCGCTTCCGCCCAGTAGGGCGCGTTCGCGCGACAGAGCACCTGCGGTGTAAGGTACCCTCGGAAATTCCTTACTGATGGTATAAATCTGGAGCACACACCGCTATTGGACGCTGATAAGGTCCTTTGTTTAACTGCACAGGCTTACCATGTTAGGAGTCTGCCACGCGCGCTTCATGCTCTTTTCTCGCGCTTTGCTCGCACACACAAATCCCCCAACCTCCTTTTTTTTTGAGCGCCTGTCAGGCAGGTGGATTTCTGCTGACGTAATGTTTACAACCAACCTTTTCAGTTACAAAAACTTCAAAACGAAGAAACTTTTGTCCCAATTCTTCAATAAAGAAATGCCAGAAATCCTCCTATACATACTTGTTGTAAAACAAAGCGACTGCAATCTCGTTTAACTCTCCTGTTACTGACACTGCTCGTGACTTCACCAAACCTTTGCTATCGCCACTGCGCAGCCTATATCTTTATACACAGAAACCCATTACACATCCTTGGAGACCCAGAGGAACAAAGTGGGGGCGAAGAAAAGTCGAAACGAGCGGGAAAAATCGGCAAAGATCGACTATTTCTTCGCCGGTTTTTTCATGCCCGTTTCGACTTTTCTTCGCCCCTATTTTCAGCCCAACTTTTAATAGATTGTTCTTTGTTTTCTTTTACTGTTGTCCGACCGGCCCAGATTTTGTCATCTTTGACACAAGAAACTTAATACTTTATCCCACATAATATTTTCAATAATTTATTGACTTTATTATCTTCGCCCTCTAGCCCTCTGTCTTTTCTCCGCCGCAAGGATCAGTTTAGACTTTCTCAAAGTCCGTTTTTGGTGTTTTCATTTTGGGTGGCCGGGCGGAGAACTCGCGACTTCGTCGCTCGCTTCTCGCGACTTCGTCGCGCTCTTGAGGGTTTCGCAGTCGACTTGTGTGCAAGTCTAGGATCAGTTTGCCGCGGTTTCTACATTTGTTATTCTGAACACGAGCGTTGTACTTGTGCAAGAGTTTTTAATAGAAATCACTCTCATTAATCCTGCCTCATTTATATTCTGAAGATACGATATTAAATTATCACAACAGTAAAAATTCAAACCGGAAAACTAATACCCCATTCACACCGACGCTTAAACATGTTTAAATGTTGTTTTGTTTAAAACAGGTTTAGAAAAATACTTCATATCCTCCGGTAATATTTGGAGTTAAATCTTTACTAAAAGAAACTTTATTGACTTTTATTACCATTCTATGTAGTTTGAATCATATACATTTAAGAACGTTCAACATAGAGGCTAAAAACGTAGTTAAACTAAACAACATTTAAACGTGTTTAACCATTGGTGTGAATGGGGCTTGAGTTGTTTTGTACGAAAGTGAAATTAAAGCGCATTTATGGATTTTTTTAGACTATGAACAGTCCCTCTTTCCCAGCTTAGTCCGCTGCCTGCGTAGCAGTCGTTTCCTTTCCGAGAGTGCGGGAGGTGCGTGAAGGCATGCCGGGGCGCGAAAAAGAGCAAAACAAAAATGGAGGGCCTCCCGCGCTCTCGGAAAGAAAACGAATGTACTTGGTCCGTCGAGTGAGGAAGTAAAAAAAATATGGCGAGCGGAAAATGGCCGCGCGTAAACTGGGGGCGATTTTAAGGAAGTGACATTCCACGACAGAAGGTCGAAACGCGAGGAAATTCAGAAAACGTTTCGTTCAAGTCAACAGTTTTGTTTCTGTTCAGGTAGGAGATGTTTGATATAAATGTTTGTGTTGTTTATGGAAATTGCACCGAGCAGAAAAATGATTTAAACTCGGTGTGAAGACTGTAAAATCTGCAGCCATAATAAAAGGCGGAAGTCTTAATTCAATGGCAAAGATTTACAGCGACAAGTCTTATAACTAAGATAGAATTATCACCCCCAGACGATAATTTTTCGATTACAAGTTCATGTAAAGTATTTTTTTACGTTTAATCAATCGACGAACTATTTTGAAAGCTCGTCTCCAAACGATCGCTGGCGAAGGCTGAATGGATGCACATCCAGCATATAAGCTTACTTATTTATAAACTTATAATTACTGTATCTTTCACGGTTAATTCACTTAAATAGCTAAAATTTAACAGTCATAATAATTACACGGGTTTGGGGATAATTTTACTTGATTTTCGTTGAAAGAGTTCGATACATTAAAAGCTTCAATAAATTAAAAGCTAATCTGCATTTAGGATTGATCAATGTGAGGAATGTGGGTGTGATTACTCATTAAGATTTTTTATCAGCTGACGATTTTGCTTCTGAAATACAAATTGCTGATCAAATCACTGTAACAATAAGAACACAGATTTGAGGATATTTCCTTAAAGCAGATATCAAAGTCTCCCAATTTATGATTGCAATCAATAATTTTGATCTAAGGAATGTGGGTGTGACAACTAAAAATTTATCAGCTTCTAATCTTTGAAGTGTTTTATGCACTAGTCATTTGCAATCCTGACTAGGGGTTGACACATTATGCTCCTAAAATCGAGTATTATGCTTTTTGACATTGCTCTCAAAACGGACTATTATGCTCCAAATTATGCTCGACTGTTGCTATTATGCTCGTAATTATGCCCTAAAAAAATTTTCCCGGACCCCCGTGAAGTGCCTTAGGAGCCTGGCATAATGAGAGTAACCAGGCCTAAAGAGCTAAACCCGCTTGAGGATGCACTGGGAACAAGCCTACAGTGCTCAATAGTAACGGAAACCACGTAGAACATTAAAATAGCTTGAAATTTTGTAGTTTTTACTTAATAAACGGACAATAGTAGCTCTAAAAAAAAGAAATAACTGTTATGTCGCAAAATGACACTATTATGCTGGCAAAATAGCACTATTATGCCGGCATTATGCTCGATGCTCCACCTATAGTATTATGTTCGAAATTATGCGGGCATAATGTGTCAACCCCTAATCCTGACCCCGACAACTGGTGCAGATGTGGTTTTACAGAGCAATACCAGTGTTCTCAGTTGAACCCGTAACCTGTAACACCTGTGAGGGGTGTCACTACTAAGTGTTACGGCTGTGAATTAAGGTGTTTCAATACAAAGTTTAGTAAGACCTTTTGGTCATGTGTCACATTGTTACAGCTGTTAACAGAAATGGAACAGTTGATAAAAAAGTTATTGAGGACCCTGAATACTAGGGGAAATACAGTGACTTAACAATAATTTCTTGCACCAGCCTCTGGGGAAATTACCAGAAATTTATGGCATTGGCTACACCCGGGGTGGGGGTGGGGCGTAGTTACTAAAACGCCACAACGAGCCAAAACGACCCACAACCACCTAGAAAATGACCCAAAACGACCCTAAACGATCCACAACCACCTTGAAAATGACTTGTGCGATTACCTCCTCCAAAAAGAGCAGTTTCCTTGGACTTTCTCCGCTTTGTCACATGATGTTGACGAAAACACTTGTAGAGTTTTTTTGCTGTAAACATCAATTTGGGAGCCAGGCGATAGGTCTGATCTGGTTTTGGATGTTAAGAAGCTGACTGATCAAGTTACTGAAATATCTCGCATGCATTGCTGCATCATGCGAGATCATGTTTGCGTTTACTTATTTCAGTTAGTGCGTTGTTATAGAAATAGGTTTTGTATCGTGTGTACCCTCCTATGCAGACGTTCTTTGGACTCGTCACGCAATCTTTCCTCCTCCACATGCGTGTGTAGTTGCATGATTTTAGAAAGATTATAAAACTCAAGTGGGTTTGGTTTTCGACGAATTTAGAGTATTATTTGTTTATTTTTTATTTTTTTTACCAAAAGAATTATTTTGGCTTGTAGATGCATATATAAATGAATCTTTTGTTTTACCGGTATGTGGAACGTTAAATCCATCTGTTGACTTGTCAGAATATTGTTATTGTTATATAAAATCAATCAAATCAAATCAATTGCGGAAGATTTTTATTGATTTCTATCGGTAATAACAATCGAACTCACAGAAAAAAAGTATTATCGATTGGCGTTCTCGTGGACAGTGGGGTTGGCGACTTGGCAAAAGTTTGTAATTGTGATTTTAATATTGTTTCAATCGATAACATTTCATCTTATTCAATCCATTGTCGAGAATTAATTAAATTGATGTGAACTGGATAAACGATTGTTTTGGGTCGATTTGGGTCATTTTCTAGGTCGTTGTGGGTCGTTTTGGGTCGTTGTGGGTGGTTCCGCGTTTTAGCAACTACGGGGGTGGGGTATGCATGGCAAGCCTATTCTAGCAAAATTCAAAAATGTTTTTTTATTTAATTCAATGTACATTCTAAATATTCAATTCAATAGTTCATTCAATTCAATAACATTTTAAAGACAATTCAATGCATAATTTCTGACAATTCAATGCATATTCAATTCAATCTTTCATTCAATTCAATGCATATTCAATTCAATTGTTCATTTAATTCAATGCATATTCATTTTGAACAATCGTCCATATCATGCTGCTCTGTGAGTTGGTTCCAATTGCCCATCCCTTGTGTTCATCAATGCATTGATGGAGGTGTCAGCATGTGTAACCAACATAGCCTACATCACACAGGTCACACTTAAAATGATACACAACACATTGTTGATTTACAACGGGGGGAGGGGACTTGTCCTTTATTTTGATTTCGTCCTTGATCTTTCGACTTGTATACACCGGGCTAATAATATGACATTGCCCGAAGCTTTAAGATTTTAAGAAAGTGCCAGAACAAATTTGACTGTCTTATTTTCAAAATGTTTTTTTTTTTATCAAAGAACTGAAGCCAACGCCAAACAAACAGTGCGACCAAATTATTTGTTTAGACTATTTTTTCTTTTTTTTTTCTTATTATTGTTTTCATTGTTTTATTGTTTCATGCCCTTTTTCAACTTCTAAAATTTTTATCACTTATTGTTGGCATATTTTATCACAGTTAGCGTCTGTGACATTCTTAACTGTTAATAATTTGGTTATGCTAATTTTGTATTTGTATTATTTGCTTAAATGTTACTGTTTTGCCTAACGTGCCGTAAAAATTGATTTTTGATTTACTCGAAAACCGTCTTTCTCAGGGAAAATAATTCAACTGCTAATTGGCTCTTTGTTTCAACACATAGCAGCCTAAACAATCATCAGAAAGTGATGTGAAAATTTCCTTTTTCTCTTATTCCTCTAAATGCTTAATTTTGTGTTTTGGTTTACAGTGATCTTGCCTACAGATTTTCTAAAATAGTGGAAAAGTACCAGTTATCTTACAAAGTCAAAGACAAGATGTATAGTCCACTTCATGAACACAAGCTACAATGGGTGGATCCACTGACTGTGTACAGTAGAGGGGTTTGGACATGCAACAGCTGCAATAGAAGGTACGATGCAACCTCATATCACTTACACTGCAGTCCATGCAACTTTGATCTGTGCCATTTATGTGAGGGACTGAGGTAACTTAACTAACAATTAATACCGGTATTAATATTACATTTTTGTAGTTCTCATGAGCTACAGTAAATTAGAAGATATTTTAAGATATAATAGCTATTATTTACCTGCAGTCAGAGCCCACAGGGTTTATAATTTCAGATTATTTATGTCATTATTCAGGCCTTTTTTTGCATTTTTCCTCACCATTTTCTCCGATGTTTACCCTAAAAATCATATAATTTTGGACCATTCTTTGTGGCGTGTTAATTTGTTTTTGTAAATGGCTTATCAGTGTATCTGTTGATAGTGTGATCATTATAATAGGAGGGGATCAAACTGGAATAATGTTTTGTCACCAAACTAATGGGTCTATAACTGGGGAGGCCTTTTATTTTTAGCGGGATGGGAGAGGGGAGAGGAGAGAGGGGGTGGGGGGGCTTTTAACTGAAGGGTTGTACGATTATTCCAGGAAAATAATATCCATATTTCCCCCATGGAAGGTCATTAAAAATTCTCAGGGGAAGGGGGGTCTCAAAAGCCAAAGTTTTTAGAGTGATGTATGAAGCCCAACTGGAATTTCTACAGGGATGGGGGGAGGGGGGAAGGTTAAAACCAAAACCTTCTGTGGGGGAGGTACACAGCATGGAAAGTTTCTTTTGCTCCATAGAGATTGTTTACCAAGTACAAAAGGCTTGAATACAAAGAATTACGTACATGTGTAGGTAATGCTTAAATAATTATTTTTAGTTCTTTTGGTGTAGAATTCTGATGTGTTAATCAATTCCAAACCCTGGAAAATTACAATCAATCTGCAGACTTTAAAGGAAATTTTCAAGACTTAGGAAAATGCTACAGCACAGTACATGTAAATGTTGGTGTTAAATGTGTGAAGTTTCACTGCCATGTGTAAAAGTTCAAATAAACCAATTTTTGTTTTGAATTTAAAAAAAAAACATGTCCTAGCGTGTCACAAATATGCACTGTTTGAAGTAAGATAAGCTGGATGATGCAATGTTTTAAATTTGCTTACACATCAATTCTTTGACTGCTCTGTGTAACAACAAAAAGCTTAGACCAAGTTTTGCAAACGTCAACATTACTGCACTTTTCAATAACATGTGGAATCTGAAATTCAAATCACCACCAACGGTTGCGTTTTTCCCTGCCGTCAATCATATTTTCGGCGGTTTCCGATTACTTCTGAGCGTTTTAGAAAGTAGTATAAAAACTAGCAGTAATCAGAGATTATATATGGAGACGCGTTCAAAGGAATTTCCGGCAGCAACATATAGGGGCGGCCATTTGGAAAACCGGACACCAAAAATCTCAAATTTTTCTGTATGTAATATAAGGCACAGGACAACCAACACGAAATTAGGA
Organism: Dendrophyllia cribrosa; assembly: GCA_024195265.1. Classification (NCBI taxonomy): domain Eukaryota; kingdom Metazoa; phylum Cnidaria; class Anthozoa; order Scleractinia; family Dendrophylliidae; genus Dendrophyllia; species Dendrophyllia cribrosa. The sequence goes on along the minus strand of JAJLRJ010000011.1, from coordinate 28,144,912 downwards.
TTGCATTCTTCGAACGTGATAAACAGGCTAAACACAACTCCCACTCGTCGCAAAAAAGTATTTAAAAAGCCTAAAGCATAATTTGCTTCTTGCTTCCGGTTCCGTTCTAGGAGAAGTGCTCGGAGCACGACTTGTTGTTGTGAATCACGCCGCCAAACTCAGCTAGTATGTATTAAGCACTTTCAGTGTATTAAACAGAAATGACAACATACCATACGGTCAATTTGATGCAAGCTATGCACTTTTAGTGATGACGACAACTTACAATTTGTCTGTCAACATACGGTCGATTCGATGCATTTTTCTTACGCACTTAATTGCGTCGACGAAGGAGACGCTTCCTAATCTTGTCGGCTAGGCGGAACGAATCGAGAAAAGTGTCGGTACCAAATCAGCGCCATCTTGAAACGTCACAATAGTATCCAGCATGCTTAGCGCGTAGTCTAGGCGGAACAGATCGAGAAAAGTGTCGGTACCAAATCTGCGCCATCTTGAAAAGTCACAATAGTATCCAGCATTCCCAGCGCGTGGAAATCAGGCATCATCCTTGGGAGCTGGGGTTCCGAAATGTCACATGTGAATAATCTATTTGTCTTGATTTAGTTTCGGATATTTTCCCGATTTTGGAATCGTTCGGCTCAATATTTCAATGCCTACTAAAAGTACGAAGTGGAAAAATTGGACGAAGGTTCATTTCCGTACCAAGTAAGTTGTTGGGTCTCTTTGGAATCAAGCAATCAAGTTTCATGAAACTGAGGTACTAGGTGAAGACGAGGTGCCACGGGATAAGGAGACGCACTATAATCTATGATTACTACTAGTAGTTTATTAAACAACAATGACAACTTACAAATCGTCCCACGTACGTATGTTGTGATTCACGCCGCCAAACTCAAAGCTACGTCGCACTTTTAAGGGGCCGATTACATGGTGAATTTCAGCTCGAGCTGAGATTTCAGCCCGGTCAACCGGGCTGCAATTTCGTTGTGATTACATGACAAATTTCAGCCCAGGCGACAAGTTTGAAATTGCGTGGGAAGATTGATAATGAGAATCAAAATGGCGTCGAAGATTCGACTGCGTATGCCCAAATTCACTTTTCAGCCAGGGCTGAAATTCTGATGCAATTACATGGCGAATTTCAGCCCGTTTGGCCGGGCTAAAAATTTTAGCCCGGTTTCTGAAACCGGGGTGGAATTTTCAGCCCGGGCTGAAACTTTGTTCATGTAATCGCTAACTTCATTTTAAGGGCCCATTAGTAGTAAGGGGTGACTAGGAGGGAAATAGTCAAAATCCCAATGGTTTGGTCATGTGGTCCCTCGATTGGGGAAATAGTCAAATTCCCCTATATACGTCATAAATGACTTCATTAAAAAATTAAGGGGTGAAGGGGGTACGACGTCATGAAGAAGTCCGATGGGTAAAAAGTCCCCGACGGGGTAAAAATAAGGAGCCCACACAAGTTCAATAAGTTCAATAACATGTTTAATGAAAATCATCAACAAGAAAAAATTACAAAGATTAACGCTTTCTTCTTTTCTTGAGTAACTTCCCGATCGGGGTTTGAGCAAAACTTATCTGGATGTAATGGTGATAAAAGCGCTTATCATCGAGCGCTGAATAATTCCTTTTACAGAACATAATACAAGCAATCACTTGGTAATTAGACCGCATGAAAACCTTCAGGGCAAAAAATTCAAAGTCAGAAATTTTCCGCGAAGATGTGTCATAAATCGGGTTCTCTTTCTCTTTCGATTCCATCGCATGTTAGTAAGAGCGAAAATCATCTTGGCTCGCCTCCCGGGACATTCCGTAAATGAAAAAAGAAAAAAATAGTTTGAATTCAATATTCGCAGAAAACTCATTTGAAAGAAGAAACGTGAAAGTATTTTAAACAAAGCAAATTTTCCTCGCATGACGAATCGAGCAAAGACAAACAAACAAACTACGAACCTGCGGAAGGATTTTGCAGTAAAAAAATCCCTTTCTTTTGCCGAAAAGGTTGTACTTTTTCCAATGCCACCTCTTAAACCTTCCACGAAGAGAGTTGTCTGATTTTTTAGCGATGAACCATCTTTGTTTTCACGCCGTGGAAAAAATCTTTCTTGTCTTTCTCAGAACAGCGTTTTCCTGGAAAAACCGGGCTTACGCCATCACTTGGTTCCAGACCAGGCACGAACCACCAGTGGGACCTGGCTCGACGATAAAAGAATTTGAATTGAAATCGTCTCGTCCCAAGTTTTTTGCGATAATCTTGCATCCATTACTGTTTTCTTCTGCCAAGCAGCTCGTCTGGCTTTGCGTTGTAAGCGAATGAGAGAAGAATGAAAAAAGAACAAAGCGCGAACCTTTATAAAGGGAAAAAAAGCTGACGCCACCCCTCAGGCTACGAGGAAGCCCTTCGCTGACGTCTCTTGTCTTTGAAGGGCAATTTGTTTTGTCAACCAAGCATTTCCAGAAAATGAGAGTGCTTTTTGTTTTGTGTTTTTCTTGCTTCTTTTTCGTTTTCTTGTTTTCGAATGTTCTTGTTGATTTTTTTGGGACCCCAACGGGAATCGAACCTGTGACCTTGGCGAGAGTCTACACTACCAGTGGGCCTTTTCTCGTTACTTGTGGCCACAAAGGAGTCTTGCCTTGTTTGATTTGGTTCATCAGACAATGAACCATGCAGATTGTTGTTTTGATTACTTTTTTTTGATGAATTCTTATTTAAAAAACCGGTTAGTGCAAGAAAAAGCACATGTGTTTTGACCATTTTAAAGCAACTTTATTGCAACAATCCGTGTTATGAAAACAGGTCAACAATTTAAATAGTGACAACTTTTAAACGTCTCTTTGCTTTTTTGTTCTGAACAACTTTCTTACTCTTGCACCCAACCGCGAGGTTTGACTGTGTGTCGTTTCAAGGCGACCCCTTTCCCTTTTTGAATTATGTTTTCTATCTTGGCTTGTCTTTGCTTTTCTCTCTGTTTCATGCTTTCCTTGTGCTCTCGATATTTTGTTTCCAGTTGATGCCACAGTTTGTCACGACGTTCCAGCAGCTCTCTTTTGTTTGCTTCTACGGCAGCATCGAATGTGTCTTTGTCCGTGGTCCAGTATTTGAGGTCGCTGAAGGGCAAGCAAAAAATTTTGTACTAAAAACTCCGTTGGCAATTTTGACAGTCTAGAGACTGCTTCGTTTACGCCACTATTTCATTCAAGTGTAAAATAGGGTTGGCAGGCCTACACGACTCTTACCTCATGTTTTAAATGCCATTTGCTCCTTCTATAGATTTTGAACGGGTATTCTATATTTAGCCGTTTGTTAAGGAGGATTTTAGTTTAGACTGAGTTTTAAAACCTTTCAAAAGCCGCGTGTAACAGACTGGAGGTCAAGTCTATCGGTTGTGGTTTCCCGTGGTGTTGCGCTTGTAATAACGTTTGAAGTTACATCTACGGACACGGCAAAAATCGTGGCAAGAAGGTTCCTTTGCTGGTCTACCTCTTATAGCTTTTTTCGGAGTATCGTTCGAAGAACTCATCTCTTTCGTGGCATTTTACTCTCTTCGCGCTAAAAGGGATTTGGTTTCAGGTTAAATCTCCCGCATTGCGATGACATGTAGATTGACAGGATGTCAAGAAAAGCAAATCTGATACCGAAAAATCACTCGACCGTGACCGTGCATTCGCCTGGGCTTAGTCTGTAGTCTCTCTTTTTCCCGCGCGCCTGCCTCGCCCCCAGTTTCGCGCGGCCATTATCCGTTCGCTAATGTTTTTTCGTTTCTCGCTCGACGGACTAAGCTGGGAAAGAGAGACTGCTCGTAGTCTACTTGCAGTGTTAAACAAATTTTCCACCATGCCAGTATTTAAAACTTCCTTCTCGAAGCTTTCCGATAAAGGATGTAGTTCTTTCTCGTTCACTCAACTCCAAGCTTCCAGTGTTGCTATGTTGTTGTCTGAAAAACTGAAGTCTGCATGTTCTGTTGATCTACTTGCATAGCTTTGTAGTTAGTCGTTCTTCATGGAGGCCTTTGTAGTTGATCCGCACTATCTTGACGAAATAAACACCTCCCGCTAACGATGCGATCACGATTCCAACTAACAACAAAGCCACTCCAGAGGGGGTACACTGGGGATCTGTGGCAAAAAGACCAAAAAAAAATAGGTGGGGATGGGGTGGGGATGGGGTGGGGAGCCCGGCCCTGGAACCTGATAAACCTGATAAACAAGTTTTTCTAGAATTTTAGTTTCTTTTTTTGAGATTCTTTTTTCCGGGAGAGCACAATTAAAAGCCGCCATTAATACATTACAGGTACGGTACGGAGTGTCCAAAAGTAAAATACTTGGCTCCTGTAGTAGTCTGTTATTTCTTTCAAAGATAGGCGAGCGAGCAAAACACGCGTGTGTCAAGTGAGCAAAACACGCGTGTGTCAAGTGAGCAAAACACGCGTGTGTCAAGCGAGCAAAACACGCGTGTGTCAAGCGAGCAAAACACGCGTGTGTCAAGTGAGCAAAACACGCGTGTGTACGCGGACAAAAAATTGGGCCATATCGCCTTCGCTTGGAAAACTCGATAAAACTCAGACCTCTCTTCAAAAGTTCACTTCATATCTTCCTCCAATAAACATTTCTTGTATAAAACGGTACCTAGCTTTAAGGCGGGGGTAAACATGAATTTGAATGAAATTTGAAGAGGTTTAAAGAAGGGATATAAGAAAGAAAATGATTTTTGGAACACCAACAGACAGTTGATACCCACGCAAGAGTACCCCAGGTTGCTAGTGGACTAACTTGGTGTCCAACTATTAACGGAACTTGATGTTGTGTACGGGTCATTGTGCAATCTATTTGCGATTGCATTCTTGTAGTCGTTCTTAGTTCGGTACAAGCTGCACCGCGCTGACGAGTCCCAAACAGGACGAAACAGCTGTCCGCGGTTGCTACCCTGCTTTATCGGTTTCTGTCGTATTGGTGTCTCGCAAAATCTACTTTTTTACGTAGTCAGATCAGCCTTGCAGTTTGTCGGTTATATTAATTATTAACTACAAATTCTATTTTTAAAACTTCACCAAATCTTCAATATTTCTTATTTCTCTTAATTTTACAAATCCTTTGAGAAAAACTATTTCCTCCCAAACATAGATTCATGAGATGAGCAGAGAGTTTTTGGATTGCTTGAAACGTGAACGAGATATTTCCATTAAAGCCATGTCAAGAGGCGGAAAAATGACGTTCATGTTTATCCCCGCCTTAATTTTGACAGTTTAAACCCCAAAACAAAACAAAAAACCTTCACGACGAAACCACTTTAATCTCCGCTGAAAAGTGTTCCGTGAATTCCCCATTTTGGGACATTTGGACCTCTCCCCCTTCCTCCCATGGGGACTCCCCCCACCCCTCCCCTACCTACTGGGATTGGCGAGTCATAACCTTATAAGGAAAGCAGGGTGCTGAAGGAACTTCAGACTAGAATTTGTGCAAAATTGAAGAAGACGCGAGGGAATTCGGAAAACTTTTGTCCAAAACGGCAGTTTTGTTTTTATAAAGGTAGGAGATGTTCGATTTGAATGTTTGCGTTCTTTATGGAAATTTTACCGACTAGAGGAATGATTTAAACTCGGCGCGAAGACTGTGAAATGTGCAGCGATTGTAAGTTTATTTGGTCGAGGACAGAAGTTTTAGTTTGGCAAAGTTTTACAGCGCAAAGTCTTGTGGTTAAGATAGAATTGTTACTTACTGACAAGAATTTGTCAATTCTAAGTTCATGTTAAGTATTTGTTTACGTTTAATCAATCGACAAACTACATGCTTATAATTGGTAGCTCGTCTCCAAACAATCGCTGGCGAAAGCTAAATCGATGCACATGCAGCATTTTAAACTTAATCGTAAGCTTAAGCTTACTGTATTTCCATCGATTAAATAACTTAAATAGCTAAAATGTAACAGTCATAATAATTACACGGGTTTGGGGATATCTTTACTTGAGTTTTGTTGAAAGAGTTCGATATATAAGAAAGCTTCCATGCATTTACATACGATTGATCAATGTGAGGAATGTGGGTGTGATAATTAAGCTTAATTTTATCAGCTGACGATTTTGCTTCTGAAATACAAATTGTTGATCAAATCACTGAAATAGCGAAAATTTAACAGTAACAATAAGGTTACAGATTTGGGGATATTAATTATTGTTTGATTTTTGTTAAAGCAGATATCAAAGCCTCCCAATTTATGATTGATCATTTGATCTAAGGAATGTGGATGTGACAACTAAAAATTTATTAGCTTCTAATCTTTGAACCATAAATAATTGAAGTGTTTTGTGCACTAGTCATTTGCAACCCGACCTCCAAAACCCCCACAGATGGTGGGGATTTTACAGAGCAATACTAGGGGAAATACAGTGACTTTACAATAATTTCTTGCACCAGTCCCAGGGGAAATTACCAGAAATTTATGGCATCATCTACACCCAGGGTGGGGGTGGGGCTTCCTTGTGTACATTGGATGATGTCACACCCTGCACGTGAAGGAAGCAAAATGGATTGAAATGGCAAAACCTATTTTGCATCAGCTATTTTGTACTTACTAGTAGTAATCGTAGATTATAGTGCGTCTCCTTATCCCGTGGCACCTCGTCTTGACCTACAATTAGTACCTCAGTTTCAGCCACTATGTCACGAAATATGTCTCGCAGGCAAAAACGTCGAGTCGACATCAAACAAATTCACGCTATCGCCGTGGAATCAGGCAAAATCCTTCAATTCTGCTGTGCTGTGTACTCCGAAAGGTCTCAGATTTTTCCGACATATAAGTAGTATATTTGTCGTGATTTTATTTGTATTTCCCCGATTCTGAAATCATACACCTCAGTACACGTCAATATCTAGAAGTTGCATTCAGCATATGTTTAACCAGTTGAGCATGGACAAAGGTTCTTCTCCGGGGCTGGTTTCTATGAAATCAACCCAAAAGTTTTCATATTTTTCTCTCTTCTACGAAAGTAGTGTGCTTTCAATGCTGTAAGGGACCAGTCATTATTTATGTAGAGGGGGGGGGGGGGGGGGGGGGGGAGGGAAAAAAGAAGGGGGGTCAAGGCTCTTTTAGATTGGCTAGAGAGGGGGGTTAATTTTTTTTAACAATTAATAGGGGGGTCATCATTTTTTAGGTTTTGCAAGGTGTCTTGTCTGTGAAATAAATTAATTTCAAAGATCCAGGTGGTGAAGATGGACAACCCAGTTAAAAGAATATTGTCATAAACTTCATTGCTTTAATATTTCACACTTTAATAAAAGACAAATCCAGATCAGCCTGTTTCAGTGTTTGATTTTGGCTGCATTTAATATCAAAATTAACAAAATATTTGTTGGTTCAATAGCCCATGAAGTAAGCCTTGGCTGACTAGACACTCCAACCTTTCTACATCAGAACTCTTCAAGCTTTTTAATGCCCCAAGGTTAATCTCATCTTCACAAACTGCGTGTTGGCTTCTATGGCTATTATAGCCCTCCGGAAAGCAAAGCAAATAATGTAAATTCATCAACAAGTTGAAGGATTATGCTAACTATCGCTGATTCCCCTCTTTTTCTTTTCTATTCTTTGCTGTGCAGGCATTCTCTTTGTTCCTTTTGCTCATATGGCTGGCCTTTTTTCTTGATGTAATTTGGGCAAAGGCCTTGTACGTTGTACTGACGTATACACCTAGTTTAGCTTTGGCATTTGTTATGGTGCCAAGGAGTGATAACAAATTGCTAATCTGGTGAGAGTCTCATAATATTGTCTCTGCTCCTTTGCCCAGATGTTGCAGTGCTGGCCATTATCACTGAATAGCTCAGCATAGCTCTTTTCCGTTGCCATTTTTTCCTTTAAATTAAGCTCTTCTTCTATGCATGTTAACTCTTTGACTCCACGCTCACAGTTTGCTATATCAGAAGGCTTGACATGTGACAGGGGACTCAAATATTTCCTCGAAGCAGGCAGTGTTGTCATCTGACAAAATGTAAGTGGAAGGAAAACTGGACACTGGTCTGTGCGATACACTGATTTTGTGACTTATTAGGCTATCTGATAGGGTAAGCAATGACATTTCAATGATTTACAAGGTAATTTCGTCTTTGCTCATACCAGACATTTGCCAGGTGTATTTTTTGGCATTGGCTAGTCATATCTATATGATGCAAATTCGAAAAAATATGGAGATAAAATCATAAGTGGAAAATGGGGGGGGGGGGTCATCAATGAAATATTGAATTAAGAGGGGGGGGGGGGGGGGGGGGGGGGCTACTTGCCATTTTAAGACCTGAGGAGGGGGGGCCTGGCAAAAATTTTCATCTATGAAAATATTCCCCCCCCCCCCCCCCCTCTACATAAATAATGACCGGTCCCTAACGTAATTTATATTAATAACATGCACAAGCAATCTCAAGGTCAAGGTAGGTCACGTACGCGAATTGCAATAGTTTATATTTTAATCTGTTTTTCATTGCTTTCTCTCAAGCGAATAAAAAAAACTATAAAATATTGGGTTTGTCTGCGGTAATAACAAATTACAAAGCGAAATTTCTAAGCCGACTAGGTTTTAAAACTGAAGCATGCTATTTTTGTCAAGACAAACAAATTTTATTCATAACGTTCAACTATCAGATACGTAACACGATGAGAACTAGAGCTACATGTATTGTTTAAAAGATACAAAGATCACAATTGTCACAAAAATCCAATTTTAATCCTTGCAATGAGACATAAAGGACGATTCATTTGAGTTCTTAAGGGAGATCTCTTATATACCGGGAACTGAAGTTGAAAATCATTAATCCATTTTATACTGGGATCAGAATTATTAATAGATGGGCGGGCTAAATTAATCTGCGTTCGCCTGACGTGGCCGGTCAGTGAATTATTGCTACATTAGACATACAGCGAAACGCTCTGTAGAACATCGCGAAGAAGCGATGTAGGTATTTAGGTGAAAGCTTCCCATATCAGGCAGAGAACCATAGCAAAATCAAGTTAGAGCATTCAAAACATACCAGAACGTCGCTAGGAGCGAGGAAAATCCTATAACTTCTTGCATGATTCCAAAGAGACCCAATAACTAACTCGGTCAAGAGAAGAACCTTCGTCCATTTCCACTGCGTACTTTTAGAGATTGAGATATTGAGCCGTACGATTCCAGCGAGGAAAATCCTATAACTTCTTGCTTGATTCCAAAGAGACCCAACAACTAACTCGGTCCCGAGAAGAACCTTCGTCCATTTCCACTGCATACTTTTAGAGATTGAGCCGTACGATTCCAAACTCGGGAAAATATCCGAAACTAAATCAAGACAAATAGATTATTTACATGTGACATTTCAAAGCACTCAGCTCCCCAGAATTGAATGAATTGTGCCTGATTTCCACGCGCTGGGAATGCTGGATACTATTGTGACGTTTTAACATGGTGCAGAAATGGTACATACATTTTTTCTCTCGATTCTTTCCGCTTGGTACAAATGTCACAGGACACCCAACACCAGATTAGGAAGCGTGTCCTTCGTTGACGCAATTAAGTGACTGAGTCTTTCAGTGGCTTTTTTTATTGGACTGTTCAAATTATATCTCACTATAGGTTATAAAATGTTTGAAGATCTCAATAATTATTATTTAAGCATTAAACGATAGGAGAATGCTTCCTAATCTTGTGAAGGCAGGAATATTTGAGATTTTGGTCAACACCAAATTAGCTGCCCAGCACATTTTTCAGGGGCACCTTGGCTGGAAACTGGTACCCACTCCAGGCCTTGGTTTCATTCTCATGCTCAGCTTTCATTCAGCTACGCCAAGAAAGGAAACACTGCGACCGCGACAACGCGAAAATTTCGCGCCTTTTTTGCCCAATCATGTGATCAATAATTTTTCTCTTTTCTTCTCTTTTTTCTTTCTTTTCCCTTTTTTAACTAATAGGTCACGCACTTTCTCGCCCAAAAATACAAAATTGCAGGCAGCAGTCATTTCCACTTTCCTTCAAAATGTAAAATTTACTGGCTGCTGGTTATACGTCATGTAGACATAACGTATATCAATATCTTTTTTACCATATTTGGGCAGTGTATCAATGTGTTGAATTATAAACTTGCGTAACTGTTGCTTAACAGCATAGGGGGCAGGGACAATTGCATGCAGATCTGACCCTGGGACCTTGGAGAAGTCCTTTAAATTACAGTTAGTACCTCCCAAAAGTAAGTGCCCGTCGTTGCGCGCTACGCGATTTGCGTCACGCGCTACCCGATTTGCGTCTCAAGCTGCACGAAGCTTTAAACGACATATACCATGGCTAAACCTTCTCGCGCGATTTTAATACCCTATCGTAACGTTGACAAATAGAGCTACAGCTGTAAATACGCGAGCGAATTAAACACCATGGAGATCAGAAAACCCCATTGAAAAGTATTGCATGGACCTGACTCTGAAAATTGTTTGGTTTCTTTCCTGGGTGTTTGAAGATGCAACCAAGTGAACCACTGATCGCATAAGCGCATGCAAGGCGACCAAACGCTTAAATTCCCCCACTTTCCCCAGGGGTTTAGGGGTTGGAGGTTACAAATGACTAAATGCATTATACAAAACTATTGTAAGTGATGATTTTGCCTTTGAAATACAAATTGCTCATCAAATCACTGAAATAGTGACAATTTAACAGTTAAAATAATGACACATTTGGGGATATAATTTTTGGTTGACTTTCGTTAAAGCAGATTGATAGACGCTTCAATCAAAGCTTCCAAAGTTATAATGATCATTTTGATCTAAGGAATGTGGGTGTGATATACTACTTTGAAAGCTTACCAGCTTCTAATCTGTGAACTACAAATTAAGCTAAAGGGTTGTGTAATGCGAGAAAATATCCATATTCCCCCTATGGAAGGTCAGTGGAAATTCCAAGGCGAATGGGGCCTCAAAAGCCAAAGTTTATAAAGGAATGTATGAAGCACAACTGGAATTTCCACAGGGGCTGGATTGGGGGAGAGGGGGGGGGGGGGGGGTGGGGGGGGGGGGGGGTAGGGTTAAAACCAAAAACCTAATTCTGTGGGGGAGGTACACAGTATGGATATTTTCTTGAACAACACATTGCTCCGAAGAGATTGATTACCAAGTACAAAAGGCAATGCTTAAATAGGTATTTTTAGTTCTTTTGGTGTAGAATTCTGATGTGTTTATCATTTCCAAACCCAACCCCCCCCCCCCCCCCCCCCCCCCCCCCCCCCCCCCCCCCCCCCCCCCCCCCCCCCCCCCCCCCCCCCCCCCCCCCCCCCCTATCCTTAGCAACACCTGGGCATTTTGATTTTGTAAGTCCACTTTCTGTGAAGACAGATACATGTAGAATTCTGATGTGTTATCATTTCCAAACCCACCCACCCACCCCCCCCGCCCCCTCCTCCCTTCCCCGTATCCTTAGGCAAACACCTGGGCATTCTGATTGTGTAAGTCAAGGCTTAACAACAGGCCACAAGCTCTTCACTTCCTGTGAAGACAGATACATGTACCAAGAAATTTTGAAACTTCAACTAATATTTCCGTCAACACGATCACACCTTCCCATTTACATCACAGAGGGCTAAGCCATCAGCTTTTTAAACCCTACACCTTTAAACACTGCTAGTAGTGGATGTTTATTCATGAGAACCCACAACGCTATTGTCAAAAAGTAGGTTAGAAAGTTTCTGGTGATCCTGTTATTAGTAGTGGCAGCCAGCTATTACAGACCAGGAGAAACACAAACAAAATTATTGAAATTTTACAAAAAAAAGTTGTCAGTTGTTTTCACTGTTAAAGTGAAGCAGGCGATGAACTGCTTTTGGTTTGAATTGTTACAAGTTGAAGTTAACCAATGCTGAAGTATTTTTAGTAAATGCAGTTCCCTGGTAAAAAATGAAAAAATACAATTTCTGTCTATTTGTTAACATATAATGCTGACTATATATTAACATGAACATTTACATATTAAGTTCATGTTTGTTTTCAAAAGTTAAATTAATGTTGTTGTCTTGATATGTTTTGAATACACCACACCTGCAAATAACTTACTTACAGTAAAACCCGGCGTAGCCAATCGATAAATCGGTACCGGTAAAAATCGATAGAAATCAAGTGATTTTTATCGATTGGTAGCATAAATCGGTAGAAATCGATAAAACAATTTGGTGTGTCAAATCGATATTATCGATTTTGTTTGATTTTTTCGATTTCTAACGGAAAATGTTCTTTGTCTGTTTTAGGTATAAACATAGCTGGTACACAATGAACAAAATGTACTTATTCAATTAAACATGTTTACTTCACCATTTGTAACGTGAAGGAGTTGCTTTTCACGTTCACAAGAAATACGAAATGATAAACAAAACAAGGCAAACGATAACTGCAGAAAAAATGTTACATTGCCAGCAACATAGAAATAACAAAACAGCAACTACATTATTCACAGGTAAATATGATGGGAAATATTTTTCTAGGTCTCCTAATGAAAGGTATATATGAATATAACAATTACTGTACTTAGTGAAATTGTGGTAAGATTCGGTCAGCTCCTTTTATTTTCCTTGGCCTTGGTAACATAGATCTACCACCATGATGGCTACAATTTGGCACCGAATAGATTAACAAGAACAATAACTATAATATAACAACAATAATAAAACTAACAATTAACTGTTTACATTAGCTTTAGATGGATACTGCTCAGCTGAAGCGAATTGCGTTGTATCTTCGAGACGAACACAGGCAAGTTTGAAACAAATAGCTAAAAACAGTTCTAGTAGTGCTTGGTAAATCAACAGAAAAGCGACCATGAGAAGTTCAGAAAGTGTAAAATACAGTCCAAGTACATCAATAATAACACTGCTGGGACATCGAGGTCGGACGTCGCAGTCAACCGGCGTAGAAAAAGCCAGTCAAAGTGAAGCTGGGCAGTAAAACGTTTGTTGCTGTTAAGACCGCTCAAATACACAGCTCGATTGATAAAAACGCACCGCTAGTTTATTCTGACAACAACTGGCAATAAGGGCTTTGGCATACTTCGTGTAAGCCAACACATTACAACATTCTTCATGTAAGCATCATGGAATATAACACTGGATATAACATCTTCTCCCCTTTTTACGGATGCTTACATGCAATAAATCATGAAAGGAAAAACTATAGTCATTCAGTGTTTCAAAATAGTTCTCAGGATCCAAAGTGTTCTTGATAATTTACACATAGATTAGTGGGTTAGTATAATGATAGAATAATGACAAACAATGTCACAGTCAATGTCTGCGCATCCTTCTGCTTGTTATGTAACATAATCAGTCAAATAGGCTGGCCTACGCCGTAGTCTCTTTGGTCTTGATGCGTGTATTCCAGGACTCTCTTGCACCCTATCTTGTGCCGCAGCTGTAGCCGGGTGCGATTCTTCAGCCGGTCGCAATTCATCAGCAGCATTTCCTTGTGTTAGGACGCTTTCCTGTTCAGGGATGCTTCCTTGTTCTGGGATGGTTTGCAGTTGTGTGATATGTTCCGATGGTTGGTCACTGGTATTGCCAGCATTCATGAGTAGTGTCTCCCTCCAATCCTCACGACTTGCAGCCTCTGTGCTACCCCGGTGCATAATGGCATTCGCTAATTTAAACTGACTTGAGTCGCGACAAATTTCTCGACCATCTGTGATTCGTCTCGCCGTAATGGTAGAACCGCTAATCTTGGTCACCGTGTAGAAAACGGGTTCGTATGGGGTTGATCATTTATTCAAATCGATAGCCATAGAAGGTAATCTGTGCCTGGCCAAATTCACACTTGGGATCATTTAATGTGATTCCATAATCTTCAGCTCTCTGAAATACTGTCTCCAGAGTGTCATTGTGTTCTTTCCAGTTACTTGCTCCAATTAGGATATCATCCCTTTGATTGAGGCATCGAGGAATGTCACCAAAGATTCTGTTCATTTCTTCATCGAACAGGTCTTGCGATGCTTTCGCACCAAATACTAATCTCTTGGGTCTGAAGTTACCCCATGGAGTACTGAATGTGGCAATCGATCTTGATTCTGGATGTAGCACTAGCTGGTGGTATCCTTGCCGGAGGTCTAATTTAGTCCAAATAGTGCAATCATGAAACTTGTAGATGAAGTCTTCCACGACTGGTGCCTGCGAAATTCGACTTCGCTCCATGTGCTTGTTTGGGACCCGCAAATCAACACTCGCTCTGATCATGTGTGGTTCCAATTTTTCTGACGACATCCCTGAAAACTTTGGTTTAGGCTGTACCACAACAGGAGAACACCAAGTAATTGGTTCATCATCAGGTACTTTCTCAAAGATATCTTCTTCTATGCCCTGGTCCAGCCATCTTCGAAACGGTTCTTGAAGGTAGTATGGTACCTGTCTGGGTTTCTGCGCAACCGGCACTGCTTCGGGTTTCATGTGGAATCGGCCCAAAATCTCCCTGTCACCCTTCTTGTCTTCTATCTTTCCAATACCTTTGAATAAGTGGCTGTACTTGGTAACCAAATCCTTCATCTCCTGTACACCTTCTAGCTCTTTGACAGCATTAGCACCATGTACCTCCTTGGATGTCCCCAGGCCATTTGGTTCTGCAAACCCACCATCTGGTCTGATTTTCAGCATCCCCAAATCAATTAAGGTTTCCTTACTGATCAGCGGGGGTGATTGTATTCTTCCAAATACTACCACAAATCTTGCTAGCTTTCCACAGGTCTCATTGCGAATAACCGCCTGGAATTCTCCCTTGACTTCAAGTTCGTGTTGGAGAGTATGCAGTTTTACTTTGCTAGCTTCTAAGATTGGCTTGTCATGTGTTCTATGGATAAATGCCTTGAATTGGTGCTCATCCAAGATGTTAACATCTGCGCCACTGTCAGCCTCCATCTCTACATCAACATCATTCAGTCGAACTGTAACAATCCTGTAATTGCTGCCATCTTCTTTGACTTTTTTAGCTCGTGCTAAATGCTCTGCCGCTTGTCCGAAAAATTCATCATCTGAGCTTGTGGATTCAACATCCTCAGTTGTCTTCTTAATTCTTCCTCTAATTCTTCCTCTACTCGGTTTCCGTCCTCTAGAGTTTTGACCACGAAAACCCTCAGATTTGCATACAGAGGAATAATGATTCCATTTGTGGCATTTACGACATTTCTTTCCATATGCAGGACAATCTCTTCCCTTTGCGTGAACTCCAGTCAAACCACAAAACCCACATCTTTGCTGCTTCATATTATCTTGTTCTTTACCAGGTCTCCACGGTTGCCGAAATCCATGCGATTCATCCGCCGATTGTTTGTGATTTAACGGTTCGGAGAAAATACGAGAAATGTTATCTGGGGAGCCATGTGAGTGTCCACTTTCCATGTCTAGCATCTGCCGTGCTATGTCTTCTGTCTGACTTGCTTCAGTGAGGAATCGTGTCAAGTCCCACGTCTTGCTAATAGCTTTTTCAATTAGCTTCTTGTTGTCAATAGTTTGGATGATGTGCTCTAAAATTCTCTCGTCGTACGTATCTCCAAACTCGCATTCCTTCGCTTTCTCCCGCAGCCTTGCAGCATATGCGCTTGTAGTTTCTCCTACTTGTGGCCTCATCTTTAAAAATAAATACCGTGCGTGGTGCTTGTTCTTCTTTGGGGTGAAATGTTCATTCAGTTTGGTACGCAACTTCACGTATACGTCTTCTATTTCTGCATCTGGCAAACTCTTCTCCAATCGAGCTATCTCTTTTCCGCCGTAAATAATCATTGCATCTTTCTTGTCAACTGCTCCCGTGATTTTGAAGTATCTGAATTCTCTTTCGATGCCTTCTAACCATTCCTCCCAAGCTTTTCCTACGCTGTTTGTTTCGTCCGGGACGACGAACGGTCGGCTTCGCAAGTTTCTCGTTTCTGTTACGACGTGAATTTCTTGTGCTTCTGGTGCTCCAGCCTGTACTTCTCCTCCAGGCATTCTGTGGGTCGCTTTTCACCGCTTAAAATCTCGTCGCCAATGTTAAGACCGCTCAAATACACAGCTCGATTGATAAAAACGCACCGCTAGTTTATTCTGACAACAACTGGCAATAAGGGCTTTGGCATACTTCGTGTAAGCCAACACATTACAACATTCTTCATGTAAGCATCATGGAATATAACACTGGATATAACAGTTGCGTTGAATAAAAAAAAGATATATTCACTTGTCTCTTGATTTTAATAAATAAGGCGATTATAATCGATTTTAAAGGCCAAAAATTCACTCGTTAAAAATCGATAACAATTGGTGAAAATCAAGAAAAATCGATAAAACAAATGAGTGTGTCATCGATTTTTACCGATTGATCGATACAATCGATATCAATCAAATAAAATTTACCGATTTACCGATTTTTATCGATTGGCTACGCCGGGAGTAAAACTCTTAACTTTACTCATTAGAAATTTAATGCATGATAAAATGTTAATATTATTTAGTATTGTTGTTAATTGATGTATGTTATTTTAACTGTGTTTCAATTATTCTAAATTTAGATTGAAGATGGAACATTTTACCAGCACTGAATTAAGAGCTTTCATTACATATATGTATGGTGAAGTTACTTTGAATCTGAGTAAAAAGGGGTTATCCAAGGTGCCTGATGCTGTAACTGAACTGAGTGAATTGAAGGTACTCCATCTGTATGATAATAACCTTACTGAATTACCAACAAGTATTAACAAGCTGAAAAATCTCGAAAGGCTGCACTTGGATGGTAACATGTTATCATGTTTGCCTGCTGAGATTGGTGACATGAAGAAGCTGAGGTGGCTGAATGTGGAGGAAAACCAACTGACTGTACTTCCTGATAGTATAGTGAAGCTACAGGATCTAACAAGGCTGTTCTTGGATGGTAACATGTTATCATGTTTGCCTGCTGAGATTGGTGACATGAAGAAGCTGACGTTGCTGAGTGTGCAGCACAACCAACTGACTGTGCTTCCTGACAGTATAGTGAAGCTACAGGATCTAAGATGGCTGCGCTTGGGTGGTAACATGTTATCATGTTTGCCTGCTGAGATTGGTGACATGAAGGAGCTGTGGGAGCTGAGTGTGAAGAAAAACCATCTGACTGTGCTTCCTGACAGTATAGTGAAGCTACAGGATCTAACAGAGCTGTACTTGAATGGTAACATGTTATCATGTTTGCCTGCTGAGATTGGTGACATGAATGATCTGAGGCAGCTGAGTGTGAGTGGTAATCCTTTCACTGTTGATGCAATGAGAAGTCTTATAAAGTTAAAAGAGAAGAAAAAAGGAAATATTGACATGTTTATTCCAGGTGAGTTTAAGGAATAATTTTGACTAATCAATTAATGAGCCCACTATCCAGCTACATAATTATGTATAAATATATAATCACAGTATGTTGTGGATAAATTTTTGTTTTGGTTTGAAAATTGCAGATTGTTTTATATATTATTTTTTCTGTCTTAAATAATATTGGAAATGAAACATGGGAAATAAAAATTAAACAAAAATTTAAACCACAACATAATGACAGTAATTATACCTGCAGTACATGCATAGGGCATTTATTTCACACTAATGGCCTTTTATAGTCCAGGCATTTATTGAAGTTAAAATTAGCAACAGACATTATTTTGTCATAATATTATTCTAACTTAAAATTTACAAAAACAAAAATGGATATTAAAATTACTGTTTACTGTAGTAATTACTGCATGTACAAATTTTGTACACATTCAAACTCAAAGGCTCCTAAGAGCCAACCCGTGAATAAGAAATGCTATGTGTAACGCAATATTGCAGTAAGCTTAATAAATAATGTATATAGATAGGCTTAGCCTAACAGCGGAGCTCTCTGAACAGAAACGATGATGATAAGCTTAACTTAGGTGAAAGGTCGGAAGCACAAGAAAAATTAGAATTAAGATTGATGACCAGGCTATTAATTTTAGCAATTCTCAAAAACAGTAAGCTTATTACGAGACCGTCTGCACAGAACAAATTCCACAAAAGCTCACTGTTTGAGAAATGTGAAACCTCTCTTGAGTAGCAAACCGCGAAAAAAAAGCAGGAAAAAACGATTTTGCAAACCGTTTTCTCCGCTAAACACAACAGTGTTTTTTTTCTTTTAAAATGTTTTATTTATCAATAACAAATCCCTAAAGTTTACAATATTATCCTGAGAGGCTAGTCATTTCCGGTTACAAGGCATCCTGAGTTAAAGCTAGTCATTTCCGGTTACAATAATACAAGGTCAGTTCCGGTTTGCAGTCCTTTCTGGTAATGAATGATGAGTTGCCAGTAGCTAAATTATTAGAGTCACAAGCTTTGACTGTTGTATTTCACAAATATTCGGATGACACCACAAAGCAGAAAATTTCTGTTCGCGGTGGGGGGGGGGGGGGGGGGGGGGGGGTACTCCCATATATGAGCTATATAGGTATGTGCCGCTGTGAAGGGTATGGTTTTCAGGCAGTTTAGTCTGGGATAGGGTATAGTAATCAGAGATTTTTGGTCTAGAATAGGGTATCATTTTCTACGAAACTGATCAGTTGCATGAAGAATTTAGTCTAGACGAGGTTTACTGGCAAATGGCATTTAATAATCGGTAAGGTGTGCTGTATGACATTTTTACTGACCCCTGGTATCTTAGACTGTGATAGTGAACGAGTTTCTGCAAAATAGCGAGTCTAGAAAAGGTCTAGGATAGGGTAGGATTTTTCGGTGTTTAGTCTAGAATATGGTTGCAAAATGCAGCTAAAATGGTCTAGTATAGGTTAAGGGTCTCAGAGTCCCTGCAGCACACCCCCGCCCAAAAATTTGCAAAGTACCCCCCCCCCCCCCCCCCCCCCCCCCCCCCTCCCTCGGTCAATTTGCAACTGTGTTGTGATGTCATTCCTTATGTCCCTTACAGTGGCCCGAGAGTTCTCGGTGCTATTGTGAAAAGTTGCTTTATTTCGAAAAACCCATATACCATAAAGTATGGTCTTAATGAAAAAGCGTGCTCGCATGTCATTCTCGTCGACAGCAGAAGTCCATTAGGTAAAAGAAAATAGTCTTAACATTAACTAAAAACCTAGTATTGAGTAGTGCTGATAGGGTGGGAGTGAAAACACCCCACACCCTTCCACAGGTTCAAATTTTAATCTAGCTTGGAAAGGCGTGGTAAACAGTTATCTGGTTCCACATTTGCAGTACCATTGCTAAACCAGACACCCAAGATTCGCATTCTTGACACCCACGTCAGGCCATAAGGAGTGTCCGGACGTTAGCACCAAGCTCCTAACTTCATGGCTTAAGTACTCTTTGCCACATTCAATTTAGTCCCTGTACCTGTCTCGTATTTGTGAAGTAAGGTAAACAATTTGTCTAAAGAAAAAATGTCGTTTACAAAACATGTGGAGTTATCCGCATATTGGCGAATTTTAAAACGCTTTCCTCAGGCTTCTGGAAGGAGAAAACCTTCAATAGTATCATCCTTTCTTATACTGGTAGCCAAAACGTCTGCGCATAAAATGTACAAAAGTGGAGACCGGGGATCTCCATGCCTCATCCCCCACTCGAGTGGAATTTCTTTAGTGAAAAAACCATTAACTATAATTTTCATATTTGCTTGACAGTATAATGTAGATATTCAGCAAGATACCAGTTTCATTGGTAATATTTATATAATCTAGAGGGTCACGCAAGAGAAATAAATTCTCAAAAATCGTCCTACCTGGGAAGGAACAAGTTTGACCTTCTTGAAATAATCGAGGGTAACACTTTTGAAAGTCTGTTTGTAAGAGCTTTTGAACAAATTTTGTAATGAACATTGAGTAGCGAAATGGCCGGGCCACCAATTTTTGAGGTTTTTCTTATCATCTTTCTTGTAAAGTAATCTAGTCACGCTTCCTTACATTGAATCACTGAGAGAATTATTTTCCAAACTAAATTTATAATTTCGAACAGAATAGGGCCTAAAAGATCCCAGAATTTAGCGTAAAATTCTTGAGGTAATCCGTCTGAACCGGGGGTTTTCCCTGAAGAAAGTCCACGCATTGCGTGGGTAATTTCAGCCAAAGATAAAAATCCTTCGCAGGATAAAATTTCGCTCTCCGATGAAAGAAATCAAAACAACTGAATTTAATTGAGCGCGTTCTTAACAATTCTCCCGAAAACTAGCGAGAACACAAAAAAGTCAATCACAGATTGATATCAACATAAATTCCCATCGAAAAATGTATTTTGTTTTACCTTTAAGTCCCTCCACTGCTTGGAAATTGTTTAAATCTCCGCTTCTTCAGTTCTGAAACCCGAAGTGACAAACATCTTCCCGCATTGCTCCCATCCTCGAAGCAAGATTTTATCTCTGAAAGCTCTTCTATTTCCACTATAGCGGCTTCTGAATATCCCTTAATTAGTATCCCTGTCTTGAGAAGCAAACCGCGAAAAAATTCAGGAGAATAACGACTTTAATTTAAACGGTTTTCTCCGCTAAACACAGCAGTGTTTTCCCAGGTGACGTGAAATTGCAATGTTGTTGGGTGGCGTCATACGCGCATGTTTTGCGACGGTCTACGCGCCTGCGAGTTAGCCCTAAGCGACGGCGGTCGACAGCGGCGGGCACACAACGCGCCCGCGAAACATTCCGCTAGCCATGACCATGAAAAATGACGGCCATGGGTTCTATGGTTCTCTGGTTCTATGAGTATGGAGCTGCGCAGCCGGGCCTTCGGCCCGGCGAGAGCTCCGCTAATAATTAATCTGTTTTCGCACTGACGCGGTTCAATATTTTTTTAAAATTAATTGTAAGGATTTTTAACAAATGCACATCACTTTACATCACTTTCATAATGTCCAGTCCAAGGAAGAAAGAAAAAAGAGAAAAAAAAGTGAAGGTCATGAGCTGGACTTGAACTTGTGCCTCCGACCTTAAAGGAGCTGTTGTCATGGTGATTTTGAGGTTTTTTTGGTTAAAACTGCCCCAAATTAACACTAAGGAACCTTTATTGTGCACGAAATGCTAATAGAACACTAAGAGGAAGATATCAAGTGCATTCTCAAAGAGAGAATAAACCATAATCAGAGATTTTGCGAGTTTTCCAAGACAAAAGTGATAAACTTGAAAAAATTACCGTAAACACCAGTGTATCAGCTGCACTTTTTTGGCCAAAAGTTTTGCTCAAAATCGAGGGTGCGGCTTATCTACACGAACATCTGCAAAAGGTCATTGTACTTTCCGGTGACATAAGTTGACCAGACTTTTTAAGCCTCGAAATTAAGATTTTATTTATTGGAGGTGTATAACGTGGAACAAAAATTCTTTAACTTTAGATGATGTAGAAAAGTGAGTCGTCTGTCTTAACAGAGCGGCCAGAGCGCCTCCGAGACCAAAAATCAAATTGAACAATCCGCATCCAACACCTAACGCATAAACATGGGCGCTGTGTTTATAAATTGAAAAATTTAGCCTTAAATTGTCAAAATACCCGTGTTAAAACAGTGCTCACTATCTTTATCAGACATTTCGAAGCTTTTAGCAATGAAGGAACACCGAAGACGAACGAAAGAAGCCAAAGAAAAGAGTCCATAAACAAGCGGCTGGTCATCTTGGTTAACCTTAGTAACCAGGCTAAATAAAAACATGTGCTCAAGAAATTTGCACAGTTACCAACTGAAGTTTGTTTAGTCCTGAACGAACGGGGGGCAAACGAACGTAGCTGCGCTGAAAACTGCTGAAACTGTTTTTTTTTTCCAATACACAATGATTCGATGGATAGAAGCAAAGTCTAGCTCATGTTTTGTGGAGCCTATTAATTCTCTGACTTTCCTTTTTATTAAAAAAAAAATTTTTTTTTTCAAAATTTGAGCTTCAAAACTCGAGGTGTGGCTTATCTATGACTGCGGCTTATACACTGGTGTTTATGGTAGCCTGATTTTTTTCAAGATGCAATCCATTTCCATCCTGGTCATCTGCAGCCCAAGACACTTATTTTTTACTCTTAGAGCACTAGTAGAATAATTTTAAACAAAACTCAACCCTTTAACTGTTGGGTTCTTAGTGAAATAAAAATTTATTTTCAATTGTTTTTTTTTTAAGGTTACACTAAAAATGGTGACATAGCCCCTTTAAACCACTGGACCACCGAGGAACACATTCTTAGTAAAGACTAAATTTTGTTATTTCAAGGTAGATATGCATCAAAACGCGTATCTCGGTTGAAAAATCCTTTTAGATCGATTTTAGTGTTGCATTAAAGACTCCAAATGTGAAACGTCTTTAAGCTTATAATTGTTATTTTTATTCATTTACAAACAACAAATTAGTTATTGTTATCGTTAAATTTATGTTGTTGTTGTTACGAACCACATTCATAACAAAGCATTATATCACTAAGTTTACAGCTGATGGAAGGAGAGAGAGTGAGTGAATTTAAGCCACTGTTACCGACAACCTGTTCATCATGCATGTGTGTATTTTAACATTTATTTAAATAATTTATTTATATTTATATTTTAGCTGGCCAGTATTACATGTACAGGAGTAGTAATCACAGATCAAAGTGGGTTCAACATGTTTGTTAATAGCTGAAAGAAGTAGTATACAGATGTCTATTTACACCCTGCTAATTGTTTTTGTTCACTGCCTCTTGAGAGTGCAATCAACTCGCAAACATTAAAATGCTTTCAATTAGTGTTATTGTTGTGATATGGAAGAAACAGCCTGACAGCTTTGTTGCTTTTTTATAGTGACTTACATTGTATTCCGGTTTGCATTTACATGTACAGACACGCAAATATAATCTGGAAAATTCGACTAAAGGCATGAGCGAATAAGATTGAATATTTGATAAGGATCAGTACAGATTTAAAAAACATTATGTGATTCAACCATAAGCCAGGGATGTAGATTCAGTTTTTAACAGGCAGGAATATGGAACTGACAGACGGATAAAAAGAGAAAAACGTAGTCCTTTTAAAGCTGCACTTGGCTTTCACAGCCAAAAAAATGAAGTTCACAGCCGGGTAATTTCCCCGGTTCCCGGCTATTATCTACATCCCTGTAAGTTAACTCGATCTTCAATAAATCTGAACAAAATCATAAAGAAATCAAATTGTATTTAGTAAAAATTAATAACACACAAACTCACACTCTCATGAGATCCTGGCAATGATAGGATAAAGCAACAAAGGAACACTGTGATGCAGCCATCTATATTTTAATGGCTGAAAACAGCAACAAAAGCATGCAGGCATAAGTCACAGGGAAGATTGTTGGATCCAAACAGAAAAGAAATCGCAGGCAATCATTATTTCACTCGCCGTACATGTATATATGAAAGAGACCGGTGAATTGTCTAGAGATCAACGGAATAAGCGCTATATAAATGTTACCTACTATTATTGTTAACCAATGCTAATAATTCTCTCAGCAACCTCGTTCCCAGGTTCTCTCATCTTCCCGCCCCCTGGAGCGAGAGAAGAGAGACCAAGGCCTGGTCTGGTCATTTGCATCCTAGCCTGCGGACAGGCTTCCAGTCGGACGGCGGGGTCATGCGAAGAAGGGAAGCCTGCACGCATCCTTCAAAATCGCGGCTGCCGCCCACAAGAACCCGCGGATTGCTTTAGCTTGTCAACTGTCAAATTTTAACCAATCAGCACGCCCCGGAAGTCAAAATTCAAAATCAAGGTAAACAAATGAGGATACACATGAAATCTAGGCGCCCGGTCGCTCGCGAGCGCCATGTCTCACGGATAAACTCCTAAAATTACCATACTTTCAGCCTCTGCAATTCAATACCTTAAAGCGGATAAAATCATTATAAATAAGTGTACGTTGTTTTGTTACAGTTAGCTGAAAACCATCTCCGAGTTATTTATAGACTTGCCACAAGTCGACTGCGAAGCCCACGAGAGCGCGACGAAGTCGCGAGAAGAAAAGTCGACTGAGAAGCCCACGAGAGCGCGACGAAGTCGCGAAAAGCGAGCGACGAAGTCGCGAGTCGACTTGTTTCGTCTGCACGCAATCGAATTTAATTTGCATATTGTTGGCGCGAAAATATGGGTGTGACGTAATGGTTCACGCATCGGGCTGGTAAAATAAACAGTTCTCAAATGACTAGATAGTCTGAATTCCACAGTGAATAGCGTTCCGCCCAGATTCTAAAAATAGAAAACTCGCGCAGCATCATCGGATTGAAATGCGTACAAACATTCAAGAACTATGCAGGAAGGTACGAAAAAAGCAGGTGCTACGAAGCACTGTTCTTGGGTACAACTCGACAATTATCCTCAACATGTACAAGAATCGCAAAAACTGGTGTTTCCGAGGCAGCCATTTTGAAATATTTGTCCGCATTTCGATCCCACAATGCAATGCTGCCAAATATGACGTCACCTGGGCGGAACGCTTAAAAGGTGACAGCCCACAAATCCTGCTCGTCGCTAAAAGCATTTTAGCCTAGCTTTAGAATAAATCAACTAAACTGCAGATACCGTGAACAAGAATAGAATAAGTCTACCCCAAGAACGTGCCTGAGGGATTTTTTCTTTCAGATCGAAATAGAGATATAACAGGCCTTTTGTTCTAAATGTTGCCGTTTCTTTGATCTTAGGTAAAATTCTCTAGCTGTGATACTGACAGGAGGAATTTGTAACGCTTTCCAGAGCCGTTTAGAATAATTAGTTACGCCGTCGTTACGTTTGTTTGCTAGCTCTTGGCATTACAATGGAGCTTTATTGGCTCAATTTGAAAGGGTTGCAAGATCACTGAGTGGTAGCCGCTTGTAGGAATTATTCGCTGCTTAGGATCAGTTCATTTCTCAGACCGTGATTTAATGTGAGAGCAAGTCTGCGGTTAGCATAACTTATTATAATGTCGACAGTGTTTCTTCATCACGACCGCAGTAAAAGATTCTAAGATCCAAGTATTATGCGATAGTCACGGTTATATATTGGAATAGTGGCATCTTGCAATTGTTTTTAGCTCCTCAGAGTTTATTCTGCGTTTAAGTTAATGTGTTTCTCGGAGCTAGGCAGTATCTCCATTGTCAGAAGTATGGCGTCATTGCATCCGGTTTGAAATATTTGAATCTCCAGCATGATAGCTGTACACTCTTTATCAAGTTTCCCGGAAAATGACATCATGAAACTTAGCGCCCTCTGATTGGGCATCAATGCTGCCACACCTCCGACACACCGCCGACCTAAAAACAGGTCGGTAAAAAATGGCGCGCTGCAGGCGAGAAAAGTCCGTTCTCCGCCCGACCACCCAAAACGAAAAACGGACTTTGAGAAAGTCTAAGTTATTTACAGTTCTTGTCGTTTCGCTTCGCCGTGTTTGCTTACACACGCAATTTCAGCGGTCGGTCGTAGTTAAAAAAAAAATCTTTCAGAAGCTGTAAAACAAATAAAACCGTCTGCGAAAATAATTCGAAAGCCGCTAGCAACGAAAAATAATTCATGAACGTTTCATTAATCACGAACGAATTGGTCATTCAGCTGGTTATTTTGCTGGCATTTCTGGGACTCCAGGACATGCACTGCACGTTAACTCTGATCGCGAACCCGCCGTAGAATTCAGAACTGACTGAAAGAGTCGAATAAAAATAATTCTGATCAGAAAGACCACAATGATTCAGAAGAAATCGACAAAACTATTTTTAACCGAGCGACAAAATAGACAACCGAACGCTTATGGCTTCGCCGCTCATGGGTACAGCTCCTCGTGAAGATAAAACAAAAATCCGCTGCCTCCCCAGGCAAACTACCAAAAAACTGAAGAAGCTTATTGAACGGCGATTCAACTCATTCAAGACATGTTTATTATATTTAAACTTTACGCATCGAATGATGAAATTTTCATTGACGAGTTGTTTTAATACACACCCGTTCGCCAGAATGTCTGCACGCACTCGTCAGAATGTCTGGGATTCTCAGAAATATTTCATGTACTCGAATTAAGAACTGAGTGAAAACGTTACTCTCTACCGGACAAAAATAATTCTGAACAGAAAGAAACGAGTAATTTCTCTAATAATTTCTAATTTCTAATTTCTCTACCGGAAATGAAAAACTACGATTACGTCATGAATAATTAAAATCCACCAATCAGCGCTTCCAGGTTTGCGTCCAAAATTTGGACGCAGACATTCGATATTCTGAAACTCGCGTGCAGGCTCCCCTTCGTTGCCGGCGCTTCGCGCCGGAAAATAGCGCCCCTCCGAACCAGGAGCCTGTTCGCAGGCTATTTGCATCCCAAAATCTGGGATGTAACAAATAAAAGATTCAAGGGAGGGGTGGCAAATTGTGAAATTTGTCTGCTGCTCTAGCAGAGCATTGCGAATCAAAACAAATTCAAAAGTGTTTGTTGGCTTGCGACAAATGTGCAAACTTCGAAAGCATCCACATTGACTGGTTTTGAGAGTACAAGTTGCCAATAGGATCTGCAAATTAACAGTTGTGGGATTGTTACGGCACTTGAAGATTTGCCTTAGTAAAGCTAATATTTTTGAACTTCCTACACAATGCATTCAAATTTTATTACTGGATGACACTAAGCTCAGTCTCGGCAAAAAAATCTTTTGATTTATGGCATTGTTCCCAACTGGGATGAATTATTGCTATACTACATATTATATACTACAGTTACATACTATATATTATTTTAGCAGGCGATCTTCAAGCCTCATTCGAGAGGCACATTAAATTGTCACCGTCTGTTCTCAGACGATGGCGAAGTAAGAAAGTAACGGCAGCCACGGACTAAATTTTTGACATGCAGATTGACTATACACTTTAATTTTATATAACAGGAAACAAGGTAGAGAAGATAATGATAGCTTTTATTCTTCGTGGGTGAGGCATGTTGTTTTGTTCAATATTCAGCTGTCCATTTCCAGTCGTTTGAATGTCTAATGATACAATATCTGTACATTTTGTTGTTTCATTATACACTTGAAAAATTATTGAATGACAACAATTTTATCCTTGTGCATTTTTCATTCACTTTTGTTTGAATCGTTTGATTGAGCCGTTTCTGAAGGTCAACCGATACACGCATAGCACAAGCCATTGCGAAGAACACGAGACAAAGTTACAAACACTGACACGTAACCAGACCAGACCATGGTCCCCCACCCAATCTCTCTCTCTCTCTCTCTCTCTCTCTCTCTCTCTCTCTCTCTCTCTCTCTCTCTCTCTCTCTCTCTCTCTCTCTCTCTCTCTCTCTCTCTCTCTCTCTCTCTCTCTCTCTCTCTCTCTCTCTCTCTCTGCATTGTAGAACTGCCCCGTTCTAAATGTTAAACTACCTATTCCTCTCCCTATGGGGATGACTTACGGTGTATGATGAAATATAACCAAGTAACTATCATGCTGTGTAATACTGTGGGAATTGAGAATTTCAAAGTTGATGATTGTGAAATGAATAGCTTTACTCTGTCGCATTTTTATACTTTTGCAATGTCATGCAATATATCAAAAGAGAGGAAAAGTGTTTCAGCAGATATCCAAACACTACAAAGTGGGTTGAAAAACAAGCCGCAGCTGAGTTTAACCGACTTCAAGGTGGTTGGATATGTTGTAGGTTAAAATTATTTTAGGTTAAAACTATTTCAAACTAGGTTAATTTTTATTTCCGCTGTCTGAGATTAGGTTTAGGGACAAAGGAAAATAAAAATAAACCTAGTTGAAATAATTTTTAACCTAAAATAATTTTAATCTACAACAGATACCTGATGAAACACTCTTTCGAGTGTTTGATATAGCTTCTCAAACTAATCGTTAAATGCAGAGAAAACGAACTAAAAGGAATAAAAACCTCAAAAAATCACAGAAATGATTTCCTAGCTGTTCTCGTCATGAATTATTAATAAGTTTGAGAAGCTAGAGAGGAATGAAAACTCAGTTCCTGTGACATTTTTACTGAAAGAAAGATCAACATCTTTGATTTTGGGATAGTAAATCTATTTATACCATCTCAGGGCCATCAAAAGATGTGCCATGAACTGAGGATTATGCAATACATGTTATTATTATTACAAAAACAAAGGGGTGTTGTCCACCTTACAGAGAGTTAAGTTACAGATGAATAAGTGAAATATGGCCAGAACCAGCTAATAATGGATGCCTGTCTCTTGTCCGCCTTAAGACAGTTTACTGTAAACACAAATTCGTCCTGAAGTAGCATTTCTTTATTCGTATTACATCCTGCAGAAATAGAAGCAAGAGGACCAAGAGCACAGCTTGCCTATCAAAAGGCTCTAAGAGATGGAGCTGTGAGTGTTTACCGTGGTCGATTGTTACTCATGGGTCAGGATCGAGCTGGAAAAACAAGTTTGAAGAAATCTCTCATTGGTTTGCCATTTGATACTAAAGAACAGAGCACTGAAGGAATTGAAGTAGATCCTTCAACATTTCAAGTGGATGTCGATAATGTTAAGAACTGGCAAGTCATTGATGAGAACAAACAACGGTTGTTGGGATGTTCCAAAGATGTCGCACAGATGGTGGTGGAAAAACTGCAAGTTCCAGATAAACTTTGGAATAGAGAAGAAAAAGATAGAGGAAAAGATGATAAACAGAACATTGATAATGATGCAGAAGAAAACGAAGAAGATTACTTCATAAACCAGGTTTGTCTCTTGTTAAATATTTCTGATATTTACATGCATCACAGATGTGGAGAATGAATAAACGGCCTTTCCAGAAACCGGTTTGGTCAGGATTTATAATGCTAGGGAGAACTTTTTCAAGTCTTTTTGCTCTGGCTTTAGTAAGGATTTTGTAATCGACATTAAGGAGTGATATAGGCCTTAGATTTTCTAAAATAGTTGTGTCTTTAGACTTTTTTGGAATAAGCGAGATGATACTTCTCCTCTGGCTAATAGATAGCATCCCCGATTGAAAGGCAAAGTTGAAACTACAGTATCTGTCATTTCTTTACCGATTTCGGGCCAAAAAAAGCGATAGAATTCAACAGGAAAACCATCGGTACCAAGTGTTTTATGTTTTTTGATATCTTTGTGTTCGTTAAGCATTCTTCTACGGTGATTTGGCCTTCACAAGAATTCATTTCTTCCTCATTCGTTTTCTGGGTTGAAGAAAGCTGATTCTTTGAGTTCAGATTCGGTGATTGTGACCTTTGATTTGTAAAGAGATTGTATCTGACCTAACATATTAAAAAATACTAATTAAAATTCTTTCGGAGACATCTTTAACGTACCGAATTCATCTCTCAATCGCATACATTAAAGGTGTCTTTGAAAGAATTCGATGTATTCTGGGCCAAGAGAATGTAGAGACTGCATTCAAACCAGTCAAAACACTTAGTGATCTGTTTAAAAAACCTAAAGACCGCCCACTCGAGAATCAAGTCACGGGAATTGTGTACCAAGTGAAATGTAAATCATGTCCCTTTGTATACATTGGGGAGAGCAAACGGTTGTGCAAAAACTCCGGGGGGGGGGGGGGGGGGGGAAGGGGGGAGGCACAAGCTAGGCACTAGAGGCAACAATGATTTGGCGATTAAACAACACACTGACATGACTGGGCATGACATTCATCTAAATTATGTGGAGATATTGGAACGTGGAGTGAACAATTGACAGAAACGCTTGTTCTTGGAATCTTTACATTCCACTCTTACCACCAACACTGTAAATGAACGCCAGCCTTTCCCTAAGGCTTACTTGCCTTTTGTTGCATCCCTCGGGGACCTATAAAGACAAGTCTTAAAAAGTCTTTTAAATTATTCACAGTCATTTTACTCTGACAAAGGTAGCAGAAAGGCTGCCGAAAATGTAGACAGTATTTTTTAACGTTTTAGGTCAGATACACTGAATTATTTTTTAGTTTTTACATGTATTTAGTTTTTATTGATTTCTCTTGGCCCTTTTTGCAAATCTATGGGAGTAATTCAATTAAAGCATCTTACATGTGCATCTTATGAAAATCTAAGTTGTCCTTGCGGTGGAATAGTTGTAACTTTGTTATAATTACAACATAGACATTTAGCATACAAAATACACAAATGAAAGAATCATACTTTTACTGGCTCTGGCATGATTTATTTCAAATCATCTTGAGTTCATGATACATGTAGGTTCACCATTTGAAGAAGTCTGGTTTTTAGATCCTCCTCCCAAGCATGAAGGAATGTGGGTGCACAAAACAGCTGGAAATTGAGCCTACTTACATGACTGTGCTGTGTGTATTATAAAATCCGAAAAAGGAGTCTTTGTCACAAGTAGACCTTTGAACTGTGTAGAAAATAGACTAAAGTCATCACATTTTCAATCATAACTAATTAACAATTATTAGAATCTTTTAAGACTTATATGTGGAATGTTAATTTTGTAGTCCAAATGACATCTTAAACTTCATGTCATTAAATGCCACTGCTCAGCCTTGTGCGAGACAAGGAATTCATGAAGTCTTTTTGGAAAACTCAAATGGTGAAACAAATTTGGAGAATTTGCTCTCGTGGCTTGTCACTGTACACAGTATCACCCAAATGAGAGGAGAAACAGTTGACAGTGCACAAGGAAGGCTATCCTATTTGCGCCCCCCTGTAATCATTGTAGGTACTCATGCTGACAAACCATGTGAAGATATCACAATTATGAAATCACAGATACAGAAGAGTATTTCTGGAAAGGAATATGGAAGGCATGTGGTCCGTCCTATTTTTGACATCGACAATACTGCAGGGTTACAGCCAAAAGATTGTGTTTTAGGTCAAAGTAAAGCACATGAAGCACATGAAGCAGGTAAAGTCTGATTTGTACTTTTTTTTAATTGCTAAATACATAATACTGTTGGAGCAGTACTGTGCAAAAGAGTGAACAATTTTTTTAGCGAAACAAAAGTTGGACGATATTTCGACGAATTTTCGAAACCTCTATTGTATGGTTGGCGAAATGGTGCAAAATTCACAAAGTTTATATTCATTCACATTTAACGCTGTTATTATTATTCACGAATATATTTATTCACATTCAACAACTAAGTTTTCATTCAAGAAATATATTTATTCACATTTAACGACGTATTTCTTATTCACGAATATATTCATTCACATTTACGGGATGTGTTCATTCACATTCAACGGTTTATATTCGTTCACATTCACGATCGAAATATTCATTCAACACGGTGCAATATTCATTCAACATTTTCTGCGCACCACCTTTGCGCATCATTAGGTCCCAGCTCCCGCTTTATCATTCCTGAACACAATATGGCGGATGAAGGAAGGCCTATAAAATGTAGGGGTTACGGTGGCCCAAAAGTGTCACGGCAATTTCAATTTGCTCACGGCAATTTCAACTTCGCTCACGGCAATTTCAATTTGCTCACGGCAGTTTCAATTTGCTCACGGCAATTTCAACTTCGCTCACGGCAATTTCAATTTGCTCACGGCAGTTTCAATTTGCTCACGGCAATTGACTTTTTATTTTCATTGTTTAGTATATAACTGTTTTCATGCTTTTTATGAAGCAAATCTAGTCTTGGACGTCAAATTCGAATCTAACTGCAAAACAATGAAATTTCCATCCTGTTTAGGAATTAAACTCTATTTCAATATGTGGTCAAACATGACTTGAATCAACTCGAACTGTTTTTTTTTATAAACGAATATATCTGAAGTAATGAAAGCAAAACTCTGAACTAAAACAAAACCCAGATTGCCAAATACCATCCAATAGACGCTGTCTAAAAAACAAAAAGGGGGGCTGCGGCCCTCTTGGCCCCCCCTAGATCCGCTCCTGATCCCGCCAGGGTCCTGGCAAGATATTATTTCGCCGGGAATCCCAGCAAGAATCCCATTGCCTGCCTGGATCCCGTGGGAATTAAATTTCTTGGCAGGATCCTGGCAAGAATCCTGGCAAGAAAAAACTCTTGCCAGGATCCCTCCAGGAAACCTGACAAGAAAAAAATCCTGGTTGTGATTTAATAATGCCACCATTACCAATAAGTGCTGCGGTGAGATTAATATTTTGGAAGGCAGCGAGACTGTAGCGAAATACGCGATATTGACAAGAAAATCGCGCTCTGGTGGACGTTTTAATGTATTAAAGAAAGCGAGATTGTCATGAAACTCTGAAATTGGAAAATTTTGGTGAGATGTTAGTCAGAGACTAACAGCAAATGCAGCGATTTATGTATGAAGAATGATCTGAAGACTGTTGGGAAATCAAGGCCAGCATGCTGCTGATTTTTTTTGAAAACTTGTTTAGGGAATGATACACAAAACAGTAATAAAGCAAATAATTTGCATAAAGAAAAATATTTCCAAAATGCCCTTACATGTTATTTTAAAACAGCCAGCCATTAAAATAATGATTGTTATGTTACAAAGACAAGATGTGTACTCCACTTCATAAACACCAGCTACAACAGGTAGATCCACTGACTCTGTATGAGGGACTGTATGAGGGTTGGATGTGCGACAACTGCGGAGTGATCAATCCAACCTCACATCCCTTTCACTGCAGTCCATGTGACTTTGATCTGTGCCATTTATGTGCAAGAGGTAAGATTTAATGCAACCAATGAAACAGTAGAGACTTTTAGAACCACGTTTCCCACTAACAGCGAACCTGTATATATAGGTCACATGAGGTCACGTAACCAGTGCACATGGTGACGTTTGCCGTTAATTCACGTTTTCAACGGCGGAAGGTAGGTTTTTCGCGTAGGCAGGTCCCGATCAGCATTTCTTTACTCGAATTTTGAGCTACCTCACTTATGAATGCTATTGAAATGTAGAATAATTCTTAGTGTTTTATTAGATATGAGTTTCATGATCAGGAATTGAAAATTTTTGCTTTGCGTGTCTTTTGAAACACAAACACCAAACAGCCTGAAACGCCCCCTCCAAAAAGAAGTGCTGCAGTCTACCTCGATCTTATCGTCTGTTATGTACTAACGCCAAACAGCTGACTTCAACCCGTGGTTCGTGGTTAGCGGGAAACGTGGTTCTAAAAGTCTCTAATGATTAGAATTTAGTGTCAACTGAGTTAATTACAGTAAATTACAAGGTTTAGAAGCTGGCGGGGACACACTCGGGACCATGATTTGTTGCCCATAACAGAGATAGAGAGTCTGTAAAAGCAGATCGGAGTTATTTTCAGTAAAATTAATTCTATTCGCCTGGACTTGAACTCCTGTCTGTCAGAACAGTGTGTCCATTATATCAAGTTGTCCGCTTATTTAGCAGGGCATGGCTGTATTGCAATTAATATCAATGTTGTTATCTTTTGAAACACAAAAAGGCAACATTTTAGAAATTCAAGCACTGCATGACAAAATCATGGAAGTGTTGAAACAGGAGCCGTACATGGGGGAGAAGATACCTGTGAGGTAACTTAACAACTAATATTAATATTAGTTCTCATGACCAACAGTAAATTAGAAGATAAAATATACTAGCTGTTATTTACCTGATTATTTAATGTGTGTCATTATTTAGGCCGTTTTTGCATTTTCCTCATCATCTTTTCAGTGTTTACTATTCTTTGTCACACGTTAATTTTTTTGCAAAATATTAGCTTAATATCAGTGTATCCCTAGATTGTTTAGAGTGTGATTGTATGGGTAAGAATGGTACTGAAAGTCAACAGGATTTTGTTTGGTAAATGTTTAAACCCAATCAGTACTGTAGTCTGTCAGGTGCAATGATCATCCAGGTTTAGTGTTAAGTTCTGCAATGAATATTTGCTATAATTTTATAATAATTGTTTACAATGACTGATGTTTCAACAACCTGCATTCTGTAGTGGAAGTCATCTCAAAAGTTATATCTTAGTTAGTATTAAAATATTTCTGTCACTGGGGCAGAATTGCGTGGTACACATAAGTACTGTCCTAACAAAAATACAGTATAAGCAAAACTTAATTTGTTGATCAATTTGTTATTAAGGGACCAGGAGTTGACATGCTTCAATTATCCTGTAGGTGGATACATTTTGAAAAGATTATTGATGCTTTGGTAGCTCAAAACCATCATCACATTGACATAAAGAAACTTCAAACCTATGCCAAGGATGTGTGCTTTATAGTTGATGAGAAGGAGTTTATCACCATGATGAATTTCTATCATGACCTGGGGATAATTATTAAGCACCGCACCACAGTCGTTCTGAAGGCCCAGTGGCTGATAGACTTGTTCAGGCAACTTATCACCATTCCACATTTTGATAACATGGTAAGAAATACTAAATAAAATTGATATAAAAATTGGGGAAAGTTGAAAACACTGAGCCGCGCTCCACAGACTACACACTGACCCCCCGCTGCAGACTACCCCATGGACAGACTACCCTACGAACCACTCCACGGACTACCTCTCCTACGGTAAAAAAAAAAAAAACAATTACAAAATTACTTTTAGGGTGGAAAGACACAAGAAACGCCAGTCACCATTTTTTCTCGGCCTATTCTTCCCTCGTTTTTAAATAATTCTCGCCCCAATCTTAGACGGCCATTGGTGAAAAGCACGCTCATCGGACATGGATGCCAAATAAGTTTTTTACTACGAATATTCATCTTTTCTAATTTGTTTCCATTGTTTGCCATCGACACATCCATTTGCTAAAGGACTACTCTTTTCTAACTTTCCTGTACTTTAGTATTAACAATTTAGGGTAGTTTTTTTTCATTTATTAGAGGCATACATATACACATATAATCAATCAATCCTTTATTTAACGTGGTCAGTGCGCTTAGCTATAATGTCCTTGATTTGCTGTTCTTTAGGCCAAAACACTTGCCAACTTGAGATTTTCTGCAGCAGTTATGGCAAAATAATGAAATCAATAAATAGAACACTGTTTCAAATTACACTTTTGGGAACACACAAAAGAACAGAGACAGGACTGCGGTGATAGTAATAACTGAAGGGCTGGGTGCAAGACTCGTGTTAAAAGTTACGTTTAGTAATCTCTAATTATTTTTTTCTGCTCCTGAATTTCACTTTTTGCGTGCAGCCTTAAACTTAATAGCTTTGTCTTTGTTTTGTCTTGTTTACATGTACCTTAAGGTGGCTCCATTTACTAGTTTTTTTTGGCGTGCGAGGCACGGACATGAAAATGGCGTGAGCATGCGTTTGTTTATTTTGATGACGTCACGAAAATAGAGGTTTTTTTCGGTAACTAAAACGTTTATTGCGCGCATTCCACAAAGTGAATTTTTGTAAAAATTGACAAATTCGTAGGATTTTCTTTGTTGTCGATCACAGCAAAAAGACAACAATTTTTGTACATACACAAACTTAATAAACGTAAAAAAACAAAAAGTGAGTAAATTGCCGAAAATTATGTACCGATTTTTTTTATGGCTTTGTTAGATTAGACTTACTGAATGTTTCTTCTGGTTAACCAAAAATCGCGAATATTTACCGTGGAAAAGCTGAGAAAATCCGTTGAGAGGTTTGCTAGCCTTGACCAACAAGCCCAACAACTCAATCATTGGTTGCCATGGTAACGAGATACATGTAACAATGCATGCCAAGTGCAGCCGAAAACCCTTTTGGATCCAGTTGAAAATAAATTGACATGGTCTCTGTATAATTAGACTGATTTTCAGATGGTCCCTCGGAGGATCGGAGGCTGGATGAAAGTGAGCAGCCTCAGACAATCTGAAAAAAAAAAAGGCTATGAGATAATCAATTTCTATCATATTTTTATCAGGATCCCATAGTTACCAACCACTGGCAGGAAGTTCAGGAAAGTGGTGTCCTCAGCATGGAACTGGTGGATCATGTGTTTGAAAAATTCCTTCTGCAAGGTGTTGTCAGGGATGATATTTTGAACATGATGGAGCAGTTTGGTTTGATTGCAAAGTTTTCACCCTCTACAACTGAAGTAAAATATTTTGTTCCAGCACAGCTTAAAGAATCACTTGATTCTCATTGTGCTGTGAAGCCCTCAAGCTCAGATCCTTGTCCATTGTACATCTGCTTTTTCGGTGGGTTTGTCCCCCATGGCCTTTTCACACAACTTATCTCTCATTTCATTCGTTGGTGTTCTGAAGCTGGACCAACTCAGCCCCCTACCCTGTACCGAAATGGAGCATGGTTCGTTATTGGGAGGCAAGTTGTCTATGATTTAATTCTTACCTGCAAGAAGCAATTCATCAAGGTTGTCCTGAAGCAAAGAAGTCAAAGTCAGCCGGTCTTGGGGGACAAATCAACTGATCATGAAGTAGCAGTACAGGTGCGGGAATTGGTGGATGAAACATTGCAATCTTTGTCGCGAAATCTTCCCTACCTACGTGGGTTGCAGTACAAGTTTCATGTTGAATGTCCATATTGTGGTCTGGAAAGTGAAAAATGCACAAACCACAGTGAAGTTTCATGTGCTCATGAGGACTGCCTACATCTCCTGGAGATAACACAAGATAATCCACTGATTTGCAAAAAGAAACGTCGCAATGAAGTACTCAGAGTTGATGGACTGGAGAAATGGTTTTCACTGAGAATAAGCCAGGTACATGAAACTCGATTTCTAGTATTGAAGTCGTGCACTGTATGACCTGAGAAATTAGATCAATATAACATGGAAGGGAAAATTATGTCATTAATTTAGCCTATTCTCTGTTAAAGAAGCTGTTTGTAACTTTATCTGTACATGTGCATTAGATAACCAACACAGGGTCCCTTAGTCTTCATTCAGTGAAAAAGTTGTAGTTGCTTACAATACACCATAGGTTTGACACAAACAACACAAAATAAATAAATAAAAAATAAATAAATAAAATAGGAATTTTAGTGGAATCCACGAGGTGGCTCTTACTTGCACTGTTGCCTGATCAAATCAGAATTTGGAAATGTTGGTTTTTGTGGAGGGAGGAAAACCAGGGCTGTTTAAATAACCAATACAGGGTTATTATGTCTTCGTTTAGTGAAAAAGATGTTTTCTTAGTAGTTGCTCACAAATACATTATAGCTTTGACACATACATGTACAACACGATGATCACAAAAAGCGTATATATACACAGATGTATGTACTTTTGGCAAAAAGATATACATTGGCGAAACAGGGAGGAGACTGGGCGACCGTTTTTGTGAACATCTCCGAGACGTTGAAAAAAAATGGCAAAGACGCATCCAAACCAGTCGCACGGCATTTCAATCTTACTAACCATTCTAAACAACACATGACAATCTGCGGCCTTTCCCTACACCAGGGGAACACAGAAAGTCGTAAAAACTTAGAACAAAAAATCATCTTTCAAATTGGCACTCTCAAACCGCACGGACTCAAAGAATGCTTTTCATTCAACTGATTTACATTTGTTTTTCACGTCACCAGATTTTCACCAATAGCGTAGCTCCACTGCTTACTATATAAAACCACACACTACCCACAATCCCTTGATTCGCTCCGACGAAGGGCTAGCGCTCGAAACGTCAGCTTTCTCGAATATTTTTAAGGGGGCTAATTTACCTTATCGACTCAGTCGATAAAACCAAATTCATGTCTATGTTGTGGGTCAAAATTTGCCTTGGCTCAAAATTTATTTTCCTTAGTTTAAAACTCATTATCATACATTATCATGCATTTTTATACCCAAAAACAAAGGAAAATAAAATTTTGAACCAAGGCAAATTTTGACCCACAACATCTACAGATGTACCTTGTTTGCAGTTGGATTGTTTAGCATCTTCTTCTTCTTAGTACACAGTAGACTTGCATGAACCCCGGTAACTCGAACTTCTTGTGAAATTGAACCAATTCAGTTTCCTCTGATTCACTTCATGACTTATACCCTTGATAGCCTTGATATCTCAAAATTTCTTTCTCTCAAACA
Source organism: Dendrophyllia cribrosa (assembly GCA_024195265.1). Lineage (NCBI taxonomy): Eukaryota > Metazoa > Cnidaria > Anthozoa > Scleractinia > Dendrophylliidae > Dendrophyllia > Dendrophyllia cribrosa. The sequence continues at coordinate 28,107,131 of JAJLRJ010000011.1, read as the reverse complement.
GTTTTGTGTTTCCTCTGACATTAGTTACCAGGATTCTAATGAAGTAGTTTATATAGGTGAACCCAATGCGTTCATTTTTAATCAAAGACATCTTGTGAGATTGAGAGATTTTGAAGCAATTTTATCAGATTTTAAAACAAAACTGCATGGTTGATACTGCGGTTGACATTCTTTTGTTAATAGCGTGAACAACCGATGATTGCATCATACAGCAGGAAATGTGACAACCATAAAACAATAACTACATCCGTGAATAGATAAAAAAGGCGGCTTTACAACATGTTTGTTATGATTTAAACAAAAATCACTTCAATAAAAAATGCAATTAGTTACACACAAAACATGTTTAAAACGTACTGTATAAAAATTATTGTGTTATAACGTATATTTTGTAATGTTGGTGGGTCAGCTATTTGAATTCTATTGTGACACAATTAGTTTTAGAGTCTTCATTTTAGACCAGTGGGTCTTCGTTTTAGATCACCGGATCCTCGGTCTTCGTTTTAGACACACCCGTTGTGCCTCCTGGAAATTAAGTAGCTTTTAAATTTTGCAATTTTGCACAGTTATAATGTGGTCTTCCGCTGTTTTTTTTTTTGTTTTTCAGACTTTAAACAACACTGGAAAGCTACCCGGAAACACGTTAGAACCAATAGGTAAATAAAATACTTTTATTTTTAAGTTCTTTAAAGTCATTCCACTGAAATAGAACTAACAATATGTTGAATTTTTCTTGTGCAAACTTTGCCTACTAGATACTCATCAGAATATTATGAGAACTTCAATTTTGAAATAAATCAAAGTCTCCTTTAATTTGAGCCAGCTTGTGAATACGAAATGCCCTAAATAAAAGATTCTTCACCCAAAAATTCAGGGTAAAGTCATCAAATGATTTTTTTCCTTCCTTTATTTTTAAACGGAAATTTGATAGCCTGTTCCAGGCTCCGAGATAGTGGGGAACGCGCGAAGTAAAAAAAGGAAAAAAACACTGGGAAACTGGGGAGATGAGGGCGGCGGTTCCCCCGTGATTTTTTCCTTTTTTTTACTTCGCGCGTTCCCCACTATCTCGGAGCCTGGAACAGGCTAGAAATTTGATGAAGTTGGCAACCATTATCGAAAGCCTTAATTTAAGTTCTTTATTTCTAAAATTGCTACCCAAAACATTCGTCTCTTAAAATCTGTGGTGCGTTTTGCCATTAAATTTAGTTACTGTGGTGATGTCGCTAAAAGTCAACTTTAATATGTATCTGTTAACCTGCATGGGCCAGCGATTTCCGGTAGTGCTAGGTTAGTTGAGAAACAGCGGCCCCAACACCACTCGACCACCAATGCACAAGTAATTTTGTTAAATTAATTTTAATATTTAAGCCATGGGTGTTTAAGTTAAACAAAAGTTTACAGCCGAGTGATAGAGCGATCAAGTGACTTTTTCCCCTAAATATTAAAAATGGGGTGTCTGCCGGTATGCTTCAGTTGGTTCATTTAGGCATTGAATATACCCTATTTTAGCATTATTCAGTGTTGTTCAGTTTAGAAGTGCATTGCAATTTATTTTAAAACTTTCGGCAACTCCAAACTCATAAGGACACACTAAAAAAGAAATCAAATACCACTGTATTGGACATTAAGGTAAACTTTTTGCTTAATTTGTTTTTGACGGAAACATCTAAGCGCAAGGTAAATGTCAGACAAATTTTGTTGTCCTGTTGACCAAAAAGCAAAACAGAACAACTGCAGATCAATTCCTTTTCCTTCATTTTGTTAATCTCCAACAACAGAATTGTTATACAAAGGTAAATCACTCATTGGGTACTTGACTAAAATAATGAAAAAAGAAGTTGGGTTACCCACGCACATTTTAAGCCACTTATTTTTTTTAAGAGCTTAAAGTATCAAGGGAAAACTCTCTGTTATAAATGTGCGTGCTCTGATGACACAAGAAACTATATGCAGTAAGTGATGGCTAATGTAAACAAAAGAATCACCTTAAGAACAGAAAGAGCCTCACGTAGGGCATGAAGCTGGTTCCTTCTGTGTGTACCGGAGCACGAATGACGTAAAACAAAAGAAACAAAAGACAGAAAACAATATATCTCCAAAACAAGACTAAAATACAAGACCTCACAAACAATAGAAACACAATGTGTTCCGGTACACGCAGAAAGACCCATGAAGCTTCAGTGAACAATAAATGTTCCTTGAGCTTCATTCATTGAAGTTATCCGATGAATTCTGGTGAAACAATAACATTAATTGCTCTTCTCAGTCCTGGCTTACGAGTTTAAGTATTGTGTAAAATTTTTTTTATTAAAAGCTATAATTTTTTTACTTGGTCTAATTAGGTCCAGAGGAAGGCAGAAAACGCAAATCACCTTGTACAGAAGACAATGCAGGGAGACAGACAAGTGATGCCCAACCGACTCATGGTAATGATCAAAACCATCACGTTATTTCTTTGCCAATAAACCCAAATCTCGTGTGTGTCAGACAGAAAGTGAGATTGTTTTGTACTGTAACCTGGTAACACACCTGTAGGAAACAATGAAAATTATACTCTCTTGCGTGCAATTAGAACCACTTGTGCTATAAGAGTTTATAAAAAAGAGACATGGAAGCTTAGCTACTCCACAATTCACTGGTAGTTGTTTGTGACAAATCTTGTGACTAATTCATTATTTTATTTACATTTAGGTCCAGCAAAAGTCCCAAGATATGAAGCACCTGCAACAACTGGGCAGTTGATGGATGATATCCAACTAACACAGGGTAAGCATCACAAAACAATCTCATGTCTTTGTTTTCTTATTTAAAAATCCATAGACACACACTTCATAACACAAGGTGTAATCAGCTGGTTCTGGTAAAAAAAAAATGAACGAATGACCGGTAAAAGTTGAATGCTGGCAGTAAAATATAAAAATATTGTTCGACAAAATAAGATGTAAAAGTGTATCAGTTGTGCTTTTTACAAACCGGCTACTGCGTCAATAAAATTATGGTACCTCACTGACTAAAATCCTGTATTTGGGCGATTAAATTGTGTGATTTTCAAAATGGATGTAATAAAGTGGTAGTTGAACCGAGCGAAGCGCCATCACGGTCCGAAATCACTCCTGCGATCTCACGAAATCTCGCGTGCAACCCCATACCAAACTGCACTCCACTCAGCTCAATTACCATTATACTAGTAGTAATCAGAGATTATGGAGACGCGTTCGGATATTTTTTTATGGGGAAGGGGGTGGGGAGAGATCACTGTGATTTCATGTTAGGTGTTGTTTCTATGGAAACAATCAGAAGATTTTGAATTAGGGCAAAATGTGTTATTGGATACTTGTGATGGGAAACAAATGTCAAATGAAATTGTCGCCCAAAATTATAGGTGATTAAGGGTACATTTGCGGTTGAGTGTACTTGACAAGAACGTTCTCTCCAACCCCTCCCCCCTCCTGTTCCGTTGTCACATACACAAACAAAGAAACACAGAGAAGCAAACAAACTCGTGTCGTTTTGGAAATAACAGCAATGTTTAGTTTGGAACAAACTGGAACTGTAATCTTTTTTTGAATGTAGAAGTTGCAGGTAGAAACTACAACTTGATTACAATAGTTTACATAGAATAATCAATAGCCAACTTGAAAATCTTGGTTTAACTTATTTACTGGGATAAACATTATACAATGTGGTTCAAAGGCCAGGTAAGAGAACAGGATCAAATATACTTGATTTTAGAATGGTTCACTTAGGATAATCCAGAGGAAGTAAAAGTTATTTAAGTTATTTTCTTAACCAAAACAATATGGCTGAAAGGTCAGCTCCAAAGAAAAGTAATATGTTACAAAATCAATGGTCTTTCGAAATGATACATAACTGCATCTCCAAGTATCATTCATCAAAGCTTGAAAAGGAGTTTGTGCACGACTCATAGTAGTGAATTTGGCTGTAGAATAATTGCTTTCGATTAGTAGAACGCCTCTGCTTTGCTGAGAAATACACAAGAATTTAGTTTTATCGACTGAGTCGATAAGGTAAATTGACCACCGTAAAAAGATTCAAATAGCTGACGTTTCGAGCGCTAGCCCTTCGTCGGAGCGAATCAAGGAATTGTGGGTAGTGTGTGGTTTTATATAGTAAGCGGTGGAGCTACGCTATTGGTGGAAATTTGGTGACGTGAAAAACAAATGTAGATTAGTTGAATGAAAAGCGTTCGTTGATTCCGTGGGGTTTGAGAGTGCCGATTTGAAAGATGATTTTTTGTTCTAGGTTTTTACGGCTTTCTGTGTTACCCTGGTGTAGGGAAAGGCCGCAGATTGTCATGTGTTGTTTAGAATGGTTAGTAAGATTAAAATGGCGCGCGACTGGTTTGGATGCGTCTTTGTCATTTTTTTCAACGTCTCGGAGATGTTCACGAAAACGGTCGCCCAGTCTCCTCCCTGTTTCGCCAATGTATATCTTTTTGCAAAAAGTACATGTAATGCAGTAGATAACATTTACGGAGGTGCATGTAAAACGATCAGTGATTTTAATAGATCGTTTGGGTCCTGTTATTTTGTCCGCGTTGTGAATGAAAGGACAAGTGTTACATCGTGTGCGTGTGCATTTGAAAGTTCCCGGTACATCGTCAGATTTCAGTGCGCTCGTAACTAGAAAGTTGCCTATGTTTTTGTCACGTTTGAATGAAATTAGTGGGGGTTGTGAAAAAATTCTGCCAGTTTCGGGGTCGTTTTGGAGTAATTTGAAATTTTTTAAAATGATGCTTTTGACTGTGTTGTTGTGTGGGTGGAAAGTGAGGGTGAATGGAATTCTCTCGTTCTCTTCCTTCTGTGGCGTTTGTAGTGCTGACTGTCTGTCGATCTGTTGTGCACGTTGTTGGCCCGTATTAACAACAGAGTCAGGGTACCCACGTAAACATAGGCAACTTTCTAGTTACGAGCGCACTGAAATCTGACGATGTACCGGGAACTTTCAAATGCACACGCACACGATGTAACACTTGTCCTTTCATTCACAACGCGGACAAAATAACAGGACCCAAACGATCTATTAAAATCACTGATCGTTTTACATGCAATCAACAATCCGGGCCGACCCATTGTTTCCGCTTGTAGCTGTCCTACCGAACTAATTTCTAGCTATTTAGACAAAATCATGGCCCCCATTGTCAAATCACTACCCTCGTACATTAAGGACACCAATCACGCACTCGAAATTTTCCGGGATTTCAGTTTTGCCAGCGAAAACAAATTAATTTTCACTATGGACATTACCTCTTTATATACCGTCATCCCCAATGACGAAGGACTTCAAGCACTAAAATATTTTTTCGACCAGCGCTCCATTCAAAACCCAAGCTCAGAAACACTGCTCCGCTTAGCCGAATTAGTTTTGACACTTAACTGTTTTTCATTTTCCCAAAACTACTACAAACAAGTAAATGGAGTCGCCATGGGCACCAAAATGGGACCAAGCTACGCTAACCTTTTTGTAGGCCACATCGAAGACAAATTTTTTAATCAGTACCACGGAACCAAACCCGAACTCTACGGCCGTTACATCGATGATTGCATTGGCGCTACCTCTTCCAGTAAAGAGGAACTTAATCAATTCATAACTTCTGTCAATACTTTTCATCCAGCTCTAAAATATACCTGGGAAATTTCCGAAACCTCAGTCGCTTTTCTTGACATTAATATTTCAATCAACGGTAACAGTTTATCCACAAGTGTGCACTACAAACCTACAGATTCCCACAGTTATCTGTTACATTCATCCTCACATCCATCGCACGTTAAAAACGCCATTCCGTATTCTCAATTTCTCAGACTTCGACGTCTATGTAGTGATGACTCTGATTTTTCCAACAAATCAGAAGAAATGTGCCAGTTTTTCAGGAAACGTGGGTACCCTGACTCTGTTGTTAATACGGGCCAACAACGTGCACAACAGATCGACAGACAGTCAGCACTACAAACGCCACAGAAGGAAGAGAACGAGAGAATTCCATTCACCCTCACTTTCCACCCACACAACAACACAGTCAAAAGCATCATTTTAAAAAATTTCAAATTACTCCAAAACGACCCCGAAACTGGCAGAATTTTTTCACAACCCCCACTAATTTCATTCAAACGTGACAAAAACATAGGCAACTTTCTAGTTACGAGCGCACTGAAATCTGACGATGTACCGGGAACTTTCAAATGCACACGCACACGATGTAACACTTGTCCTTTCATTCACAACGCGGACAAAATAACAGGACCCAAACGATCTATTAAAATCACTGATCGTTTTACATGCACCTCCGTAAATGTTATCTACTGCATTACATGTACTTTTTGCAAAAAGATATACATTGGCGAAACAGGGAGGAGACTGGGCGACCGTTTTCGTGAACATCTCCGAGACGTTGAAAAAAATGACAAAGACGCATCCAAACCAGTCGCGCGCCATTTTAATCTTACTAACCATTCTAAACAACACATGACAATCTGCGGCCTTTCCCTACACCAGGGTAACACAGAAAGCCGTAAAAACCTAGAACAAAAAATCATCTTTCAAATCGGCACTCTCAAACCCCACGGAATCAACGAACGCTTTTCATTCAACTAATCTACATTTGTTTTTCACGTCACCAAATTTCCACCAATAGCGTAGCTCCACCGCTTACTATATAAAACCACACACTACCCACAATTCCTTGATTCGCTCCGACGAAGGGCTAGCGCTCGAAACGTCAGCTATTTGAATCTTTTTACGGTGGTCAATTTACCTTATCGACTCAGTCGATAAAACTAAATTCTCGTGTTTCATCCCCCCACCGACGCAGCACCACAGTTTCTCTAGAAACTAACCCCATTCATTTGAGAAATACACAACTGAGGAAATTAAAGTAAAATCGAGGTAAATATATAGGTCGGTTGCGTTGTGTTGTGACCGCAAGTCCACAAGCGATAATCACGTACCACATTGGCCGATAGCGCCGAGTTGCACAACTCGGTAAGGTTGTTTGTTGACCACAAATCATGGTTATTTGCCACTGCCGAGCTGCACAATTCGGTGGGATAAATAATCTGTGACCACAAATCATGGTCATATGGCTCAATGGTCGCTGCATGTAATGACTGAGCTTGTCTGTTTGATTCCGCACGTCGACGTGGAAATACTTCTTTGAAGGCAAATCGCCGGGCTGCAACTTTCTATATGCAAGATGAGTCGTACACACTTCCCTCAGACTTCGATAAATGCATCCTAAAAGACTTTTAAATACCACAACGTGCTATTGCAAATAATACTCAATGACACTTATCTGCAAACTTCACGAAATCCACTTGCAAAGATGAAGGAAATTATGTCACGCAGTACAAAACACGAGACATTCATGGAGTAAACACGAGTCTTTCACGAAAACGAGGCCAGAAATACATAATAGTTTCCGGCGGAAATGAGCCCCTGAAAAAAACAATAGGGGGGGCCATTTGGAAGACCGTCTACCAAAAAATCTCAAATTTTACTGCACATAAACCACAGGACAACCAACACGAAATTAGAATTGCGTTCTTCGAACGCGATTACGTTATTCTAAAGTTCTGAAGTACGTATCGATTTCTGTGGGGGCATGAACTTGCTAATTCGTTTCGCCTGTTCAGGCTACAGAGCTCCTTTCTACAAATGATAATGAATTTTTCATAAAGGCAGAGATACATTTTTTGGTGTTATTGATGTCGAGCGCGCAGCGTGAGATCGCCGGAGTGATTTCACTTTGTGGATTCCACTGAAATTCCCATTTCGTTATTTTTTTATTTTTTTATTTGTGAACAATTGTGAAGATGCTACAATTGTGCAGATGACTCATGGTATGTGTGTCATTGTATGATTTGCCAATAACTCTAAATCTCCTTATTTTAACAGAAAGTGACGGAGTTAATTTTTTTTTCTGTGAACCATGGTAATATCAATGAAATAAGCTCTCATGTGCAATCATCTGTCATTCTTATGACAGCAGTTATTGTTCTTTTGGCTTTGGATGGGGGAGTTGATGTAAAAGATTATAGATTTTTTTTAGATTTTACAATGTAGTTGTGACAAATTGTGAATCCCTCCATTGTTATCTAGGTGTAGAAAGAGCCCCAGGGCATAAAACGGCAGTGAACGACTGTGAAGATGCTACAAGTAGGCAGATGACTTGTGGTATGTGTGTCATTGCATGATTTGCCGATAAATTCAAACCTCCTATTTAAACAGAAAGTGAGCTCATTTTGTACTGTGAACCCTTGGTAATTTAAAGAAAACAAGACGCTGTGGGAGCGTATACTTGGGCGTCGTTGTATTAGGCATATTGGAGAATAATTGTCTTGGGAATCTGCATGCACTTTATTTCACGGTTTGATGATTGGGAGTATTCGGATAGTGTGAGCAATCTAACAAAGAAGCGCGTTAACCGTCTAAAACAAGAAGACACAGCACACTTAGCGTGCGAGATCCCACGCAAATTATTAAAGTAGCGTGTCCACTGTGTCAAAAGACGAGTACATACTGAAAAATACAAATCGATGCCTACTTTGTACTTACCGTTGAAAAAAAGGCCGTATGTCAGAGTTTCCCGATGGTTGTTATTGGTTTTAGCTAAATCTTGTAACTAGCTGGTCTGTGTTTCCGACACTTTTGAAGTGAATGCAAATGTAGCCGCAAAGTGGCCTTTCGAAGCCATGATGTAATTGCCTGGTCCGGATACGAGGTCAAAACAACTTTTCCAATTGAAAGTTTTGCTGGAAGTATTCCCGCCGTTATTATAATAAAGTTTGAATGAAACTTATAAATTTAATCAAAGTTAACGACAGAAGTGATAATTTAGGAGGAGAGAAACAAATTTAGCCCTTTGAAATATATTTTTTCAGTTGAGGTAAAAATGTTGCAATTTGCATAATGTGAAAGTAATTTGAAACCTTTCCAGTAACGCATAACGCAGCTGTTTCATAAAACATCTCGCAATCAGACACACGAAAATATATCCAGTTTTTATTCCTCTGTATCCGAAACACAGAAAAGAAAATTAAATGAAAAAGTGATCGCTTTAAGGTTATTTTCGCCCGAGAAACATTCACTAGCGTAAGCTAAACTCGCAAGAAACGTCTCGCAAGACACCGCGTGCATTGTTTACATCTTCTCTTGGCGGTGAATTTTTGCACCCAAAGTTTCAGTTGGCTGTTCTGTTCCATCAACCTCACGAAATAAAAATCAATGAAAAGCAAACAACCGAAAGAAGTGAAATTAATTGGGATTCCTACCACGCTTATATTTCTTCCTTTGCTGTCCACCGTTCACTTCTTATTAAATAAGCGCTATGTATGTATTAGTCTAAATTATCTTCTTCATGTTCGTTTTAACATGTTTTAGCGGGTTTCCGTCATGAAGGTATCGTAGAATTAATCGCGAGTGTCAAATACTTTCGCAGTGTCTTCTTGAGTAATTTCCTTACGCATATTGAATATGAAACTGTTAGATGTAACAGAGAAAACACAACTCGCACTTTGTGACGTTCGCCTCGCATCAACAAACAACAGGTGTACTCCACCGCGGTCAAACGAGAGAAATTTGCAAAAGTTAACCAAAGTACTTCAAAGTTAAGGTTGTCATTTTCACTGTTTATTAAAAGTTTCATATATTGACAATACACTGTCAACTCACTAAACGTTTTGAAAGTTTACTAAAAAAAAAGTTCTAAGCGTTTGAAAACTATGAACCGCAGAACTGTCGGCGCCATTTGCCAACACAATTTTGCTCAGGCGCGAAGCGTTTTGATCAGTTTTCAACGATTGAAAAGAAGCTCGTTATTTTGAGCCGGAAAGATGAAAAGATAGTTACATAAACTAATTATTTTATACATCCTTGCCCACGTTTCCACTTAATTCTAAATGAATCCCACCAAATAAAACGAAAAACGCCTCGGACGTGTGACCGCGGTGAAGGTTTGAACAATCCCGCCGTCCCCAGAGTTGCGCAATACTGCACATTTGTGGACGACCAAACTGCATTTTAATACTTGGTCGCTACGCCCAAGTAATAAGACATGGTTCTCATATGCAATCATTTGTCATTCTTATGACAGAGTTTTTCAGTCTTCTTTTAGCTTTTGATGGGAGAGTTGATAAAAAAGAGACAAGCATATCATCTTATATTGAACTGATACGATACCCGAGTTACTCTCTCTCTCTCTCTTGTCATTAGGGAGTTTAAGCAATGTCACTTGTCGCACTTGAAAGAATAACTCACGCTGGTTTAACCCTTTAAATGTTTTTCATTGATTTATCGTTCGCCGGCAAAGGATGAATTGATATGCTCATTGTTAGAAAGGATAGCCTCCATCAACTTGACATAAACGCTATCCATCTATTAGAATATGGTCAGTCATTTCTTAGAAGCTACTAGTTGAAATATGCTGTTTTAACTGTGTTAAATTTTCTTGAGTTTATTTTGGGCCCTGAATGTATCTGAAAGTGACCAAATTAGAGTAAGAAATGTGACATTTCCATGTGCACCTCTGAAGTAAGAAATTCAACGCATACAAGCCAACTTTTCACAAAGATAGTAATACATGTATATCCTTTAGTTTCTTTAGCAGGTTAGGAATGGCTCCCAGCCTGGAAACCGAGGCTACAGGCCAGCAAAACATCACATACTTTTCTTCATTTAAGCACTAGAAAAACTGGCATATTTGACGTAACAGCCCCCTAGGGGGTTGCCTGTCAATCTCAAAATTAATATTTATAGGAAGGTCTTGTCGTCGTCTCAAAAACGATATATACCGTAAATATTATTCTCTCTACTATTTCAGTGTTATAAAATCGTGTCATAATAGGTCAGCATAAAAACATCTACAAAAAAAAAAGAACTGTTAAAGGGTTCAACTTCTTTGCCATTGTTTTAATTTGTGTAATTCATTGTCTAAGGTGACTGAATTGTCTTAGAGCTGAACTTGTAGAGACAGCTGTTAAGTTTAAATAGAGAAAGAAGAATTAACCATTGCGTGTTCATGTTCTCTACAAAAACTGTAATTTGAATTATTGAACATTTGACGTTACAGCAAGAAATGTACCAAAAATGTAAAACACATATGCAGAGGCATTGTTATTGCTCATTTACGCTATTTTTATATGCTGTTCTTGCTGCTGTCGCCATCGTCGTTGCTTTAAGGGGCTACATGTATGTCATGGCGGCCTTGTGCTAGAATTAAATTAAACCTGAGCGTCAGGTGTTTCAAACACAAAATGCTCTAACTTAGAACACCAAGAACAAGATATCAAGTGAATTCTTGAAAAAAAAAAACTATTATCCGTTTTTAGCAAATTTTCCAAAACACATTGAACGAACTTGAAAAAATTTGGCCCAATTTTTTCAAGTTACAGTCTCATTTTCATCTTGGCCATCTGTAGTCAGAGACACTTAATTTCAATGAACTCGTAAAGAAATTTTAAACAAAACTGGGCCATTGTTTTTGGGTTTCCATTGATGCAAATACCTCTGATCTTTTGGCTTTTTAACCCTTAAGCCCTAATATCAAAATTTAAATTCTCATTTTTAGTCCTATGCATTTCCTATAGAAGTAGTGAGGAGAAATTGTTTGGATATCAAGAGAACTCATCTTGTGTGATCATGTCCTTAATTCTCATGACCTTTTTGATTGATAAGGCATTAATATTACAAGGAGAAATTTGATGCTGATCACTGTTAGGGCTTAAAGGGTTAAAGTAACACTAAAAATGGTGACATTTTAAACACAGAAGGCACTCTCATCTTCACAGAGAGTTAAAGAGAATAAATGTTGTTTCTCTTTCAATATCAGGTGGGTTTTTCAATGTTCTTCAACAAATGGAACGCGATACACGTGGAGACACCAGAAACACTAATCTATCAGTGGCGTTGAAGAACATTGCTTCCGACAAAGGCCTAGTTGTTTCTGACAATCAAGGAGGGGGAAACTGCATGTTTCACGCGCTGTCAGAACAGCTAGGCCTTGTTAAAGGAATCCGAATCGCTCATCATGAGCTGAGAAAGAAAGTTGTCCATTACTTGAAGAACAACCCCAAGCAGGTTAGTTCAAGTGTTAGCAGATGTCTTTTTTAGTGCTTTGGTATAATGTTTTACATCAGTTGTACCACAGGCCGCCCAAGGTTGTACTTTCACTCCCAAGAGTGCCACAAATCAAAATTAAAGAAAAATACCAAGTTTCATGTTGTAAAATATTGAAAAACGAATGGTACTATGCAAAATTACTGCTGAAGAGGTTTCATTTGAATGGTCACACCATGGAATTTCGTCAACACACTCAAAAGTCAGAACTACAACACTTTATGTCTCCATAACTGACTCTGGGAGTGAAAGGGTTAAAGTACTGTGAATAATTCTCTTCACCATACAGCTTGCTTTTAATGCTACATGTTTTATACAATGTTAGAAAGCTCTTTAATTTTAGCAGTTCAGTATCTTGGCAACCATTCCTTGAATTTGGCAAGGACCTTCAAAGTCAGTGAATTATTTGAGTAACACTCAAAAAAACTTTGGAATTTGTGCTTCATTATATTGGTGTTAATTACATCAGTTGTACAAGGCTGTTACAGCACTGTACATGTGAAGAATTTTCGTTTCATGATGCAGCTTGCTTTTAACACAGTGTATTTCATACAATGTTGGAATGCTCTTTAATTTTAATCTTAATTTTTTGTCAAATCCTTGAATTTAGCAAGGAACTTGAAAGTCGATAAATTCTTTGAGTAACACTCAAAAAACCTTTGGAATTTGTAAATGCAGAACTTTTTTTTACATATTACAAATATGTACAATTACCTATGATAGGTTCAACTGGAGTTTGTCTTGTAAGAAAGCCAGTTAGTAAGTTGCATGTAGCAGTGATGTGAAAAGAGTTGTTATTCCAATGTTAATTGGCCCTAACAAACTTGAAGTTTACTGGCATTATCATATTTCCTTGAATAAGTGCCGCCCCTGAATGAGCACTACACATAACAGCAAAATGTTAAGCGCTCCACCCCTAAACAAGAATACAGTGTTTTCAAAGCACTTATTGAGCTCAAGAACGTCAATTATTCAAGGAGTGTGAAATAAAAATGTTAAACATTATGTTTCTCTTTAAACCAACCGCAGAAATTTATTCTCATCCATAAATAAATTTATTTCAGTAGAAAAAGAGTCCTTATTATTTTTTTTTATTCTGGATTAAACGTCACCCTCAAATAAGCACCACATTAGAACATCGAAAAATTTAATAAGAACCATGGAGCGCTTGCAAGTAAATATGGTATTGTTTTCTTTTACAGTCGAATGGGACAGAGCTGTTCAACTTTGTTGATGGATATTCATCGTGGAATACATACCTAACAAACATGAAAGCTGACGGCACATGGGGTGACCATGTGATTCTCCATGGTGTGGCAAACTGCTTTGAAACATGCATTCATGTGGTCAGCAGTCTATCACATCACGATGATGTGATCATCAACCCAGAGCGTGATGTCAACGGGGGCAGCCGGCTTGTGCTGGGTCACGTGCATGAGCTTCACTATGTTAGCCTTATTCCACTCAAACAAGGTAAAGCTAGTCTAAGTACACGGCAATCTAAGGTTGCAATCTTTTTATTTTTCATCTTAATTGCTCTTTCATAATATTTATTCATTCTATTCTTTGTTCATTTATAAGTTGATTTATGATATCTATTTATTGATGTCATTTGCAGTTGCAGTTGCAGTTGCAGTTGCAGTTGCAGTAAAAGAAGGATGTCCATGTGATGAGGAACTGGAAGAGCTATCAGAGAAAATTGGCAACACTTGGAAGAAGCTGGGGCGAAGGCTAAAGTTTGAGGAAGCAGAACTCACTGGATTCCACAAAGAAAATGAGGAATACTCTGAGAAGGCATATGCAATGTTGATAGCATGGAAAAGAAGAAAAGGCTCAGCTGCCACTTTCCAAGTTTTACACCAAGCATTGTGTCACAAACTTGTTAATCGTAGAGATTTAGCAGAGGAATTTTGTGAAGATAAGTTCTTCCCTTGTGTCATGGATGCATAACAATGAAGATTAGTGACCAGTTCATTAATTGTTTAGTAATTGCATGCATGGTCCTTTAATGTTCGTTTTTACAGTGAAAGCTAAAAATACAGAAACCTGCAAAGGGATACATATAATACCCAGTATCTTCAGAAACCAAAGAGATATAATTGCTAGAATCATTTTAGTAACTCACACATGGTCCTTTAATGTCCATTATCACAGTGAAAGCCAATAATACAGAAGCCAAGAGAGAGTTCTTATAATAAGTAATTCATGTCCTATAGAGCAGTTTTCAATTGAGTGTCGTAAAACCAAAACCAAAGTAATTACTCTGACCAATCACAGCAGTCGTAAACAATCCAATGAACCAATCAGAGCTCGAAGCAATTACCTGTCGGCGGCGCCAAGCGCGGGAAAACGAATGCGAGCAAGTCACGATTGGTTTTGGTTTTACTTCTGATTGGTTGAGAAAGTGGCGCGAGATTTTTTAGCCAATCACAAAGCGTAGCAATGCAAAACGAAAGCAATTGTGTAATTACTTTCGATACTCAATTGAAAACTGCTCTAATGCCCATAATTATTACATTCTAAAATTCCTTAACAATTCATGACGAGAACACATAAAGGTAATCACTACCATGAAGGAGGTTTTGAAATCCTGTCTTAATTTGCATAGATTTTGGTGATTTTATTCCTTTGAATAACTAGTTAACTGGTTAATTAGTGTAGTTAGTGTTCATAAGCTAGTGTTGAAATTTCTGAAGCGCTTTTTCTATAGATTCAGTCAGTCATTCAGTCAGATTGTCAGACAGTCAAACAGTCAGTCAAGTGGCCAGATGGTCAGTCAGTCACACGCAGTCATTTAGTCGGACAGTCACTTAGTCAGACAGATAGTCAGACAGTCAGATAGTCAGTCAATCAGTCAGATAGTCATTCTCAGAAAGTCATTCAGTCGGTCACTGTCAGTCATTGAAACAGTCAGTTAAACGTTCATTCAGTCACAGTCAGTCAGTCAGTCAGTTAGTCATTCAGTCAGTCAGATAGTCAGACAGTCATTGAAACAGTAAAACGGTCATTTAGTCAGTCACATGGTCATTCAGTCAGATAGTCAGTAATTCAGACAGTCATTCAGTTTGTCAGACAGTCAAACAGTCAGTCAAACGGTTGGCCAGACAGTCAGTCTGAGTTAATCATTTAGTCAGATAGTCAGTCGAACAGTCATTTAGTTAAACAGTAAGTCAGACAGTAATTCAGTCAGTAAGTCAATCAGTCAGAGTCAGACAGTCAGTCAGCCAGTCAGTCATTGAAACAGTCGGTCAAACGGTCATTCATTCACAGTCAGTCAGTCACATGGTCATTCAGTCAAACAGACTGTCAGTAATTCAGACAGTCATTTAGTCTGTCAGACAGTCAGTCAGACACAGTCATTCAGTTATAGTCAGTCTTACAGTCAGTCAAACAGTTGGCCAGACAGTCAGTCTGAGTTAGTCATTTAGTCAGGTAGTCAGTCAGACAGTCGGACAGTTATTTAGTCAAACGGTAAGTCAGACAGTAATTCAGTCAGTAAGTCAATCAGTCAGCCACAGTCAGTCATTGAAACAGTTGGTCAAATGGTCATTCATTCACAGTCAGTCAGTCAGTCAGTCACATGGTCATTCAGTCACAATCAGTCAGACAGTCAGTAATTCAGACAGTCATTTAGTCTGTCAGACAGTCAGTCAGACACAGTCATTCAGTCATAGTCAGTCTTACAGTCAGTCAAACAGTTGGCCAGACAGTCAGTCTGAGTTACAGTCATTTGGTCAGATAGTCAGTCATGCAGACAGTCATTTAGTCAAACAGTATGTCGGACAGTAATTCAGTCAGTAAGTCAATCAGTCAGATAGACAGTCAGTCAGTCACAGTCAGTCATTGAAACAGTCAGCTAAACGGTCATTCAGTCACAGTCAGTCACATGGTCATTCAGTCCGATAGTCAGACAGTCAGTAATTCAGACAGTCATTCAGTCTGTCAGGCAGTTAGATAGTCAGTCAGACACACAGTCATTCAGTCAGATAGTCAGCCAGTCTTACAGTCAATCATTCAAACAGTCGGACAATCAGTTAGTCAAATAGATATTCATTAAGTTGGTCATTCAGTCAAGCAGTCAATCAGCTGTCAAACAGTCAGTCAGACAGTGAGAGTGATTCAGTGATTCAGTCAAACAGTCACACAGTCAGTCAGTCAGTCAGTCAGTGTGGGTTAGTTAGAAGGTTAACTACCGGCAGTCTTGCTGGGATGTTTTTATAGAAGGTACGTCTAGATAGTCTGATTTAATTGGTTTAATTGTTGGTAAGTTAATTAACAAAGCTGAAACTTTGGAAGCTGAAAACTATCAGAATTATATTGTAATCTAATTGCAGCAATTTTTGTAATAAAGCAGTTTTTATTGATTTATTGATCTAGATCTATTTATAAGTACCCAACTTTATGAAAATTAATAATTACATGCAATAATATCCCGCATTCCCAACTTGTGAACATCCTTTCCCGAGAATTCTTGACATGCTTATCACAATTCAATAATAGTAAGGGGGGGTCACCAAGCTCATTTTTTAGTTACAAGCACTTAAAGCTATAATTGAGGGTGTCTCTAACAGGTTAAACTATTACAAAACTTTGGTAACCTGTGATGACGATGACCATAACTTGTGGAACAATGACCGGGCATTTGTTTGATACCATTACTATACCATTAACTGATAAAGAGTGGTGGTATGGATGCAACCACCTAATGCAGTGATTGCTTAATATTGCATTGCACATCACTACTGCGCATAATTTCTTGCAAATTAAGGTCCTGCCGGGGACTCATAGTTTTAATGAAGATCCCTCGGTCCCCCGGTGATCACGAGTTGGGAAAAGATGATATCAAGAAAAATTTATTTTATTCAGACGTTCTTTCAATCTCTGTATAGTATAATTTCTCAGCAGTACTTCTCTATACTGATGGCACAGCCTTTAATTTGGATCGGATTTGTAATCATCGTGGTTTCACGTATGTGTCCACCATTGCGGCCTGCATATATATTTAATGCTTATAAAATTGTCATCAACGCAACTGGTCACCTGACCTGACGAGGTTGGCACCAATCGAATCTTCCTCCATCATTCAAAAACATCACTGAAAACATTTTCCTGCATTTCATTTAACATTTTTCCAGCCATAGGCACTGGTAAGTTACATTTCTTAATATGATTATATGAATCTCCAGATTTTTGGGCCACCTTTTTTCAAAATTTCCAGATTTTCAGTTCCTGGAGGTAATGACTCCCAAGAATGCAAACATAAAAATTCAAGTAGAAATCCCAAATTTCATTTTGTAAAATATTGAAAAGCAAATGGTAAATGAGAAAGTACTGCTGAAGAGGTTTTGTTTGAATGTTCACACGATAGGATTTCTTCAACTGGCTCAAAAGTTAGCACAATTGACACTACATATTAATTGTCTCCATAATTGACTATTAAGGAGTGAAAGGGATAAGCAGACACAGACACAGTTTGAAGCAAGAGGGTTTCCTTTGAGGATATGTAGACTAAATGAATAAGTCATGATAAGTGGTTGTTTCCTCCCAAAGGAGCATGGTGACCTATCTTTTATATTGCATAATTGTTCTGTTAAATCACCCTCAATGAGTCTTAAAGGGAGGGTTTCACGGTTCGGCGCATGTGCAAGCTATGACGTAACCAATTTAATTTCATTGTTTAGACCAATCGGAAGCGAGCAGATAACTCTGGCGGGAAATTTGCCCGTGAAAATTTAGCTGATTGAATGGATGATTATACATACCCATAAAAGCCACCAGAGCGTAGAATAAATCCTTCGGGTCAAAGGTTTTATTCAGTGTTGACTTTGTCGGTGTAATCCGTTGAAATTTTCTGTGAATTTTGGTTATCCTTCGCTTTGTTTGGACTAATTATAGTATATGATTATTGAAGTAAATGTGAGTGGTTTTTTAACTGATGGTAAGCAAGCGAATAAAGCAATTTAATCTGTGCACATGCGCCAAACCGTGAAACCATCCCTTTAATGTCAGGAAATAATTAAAAGTGTCTCTAAAAATCCCAGGGTCGGGTACTCCCTGAAAATTTGGGTGGCGGTGTGCAGTGCGCTTCTTGAAACCCTTACCCTATGGACAGGTTCACGCTCATAGTTGCATCATGGGTAATCAGGGCAAGATGGCGGGAAATTCAAAGATTTGTATTGGAATTCAAAGCCATCTAATTCCTGAATTCATATATTTGACACTTTCTCTTTGAAAAGTGTAACTTAAGAATTCAAAGACACAATAAGCTGAATCTGGAGTGCATAATAGTCCAAGATCAGTTTTTAGAAAACCTCAATTTTCCCATACATTAATTTCTGTAATTTTGATACTGTCGAATTACAGAAAATGTATGGAGAAATCAAGGTTTTTTTAAAAACTGATCTTGGACTTCTTTGCACTCCAGATTTAGTGTAGTTTCTTTGAATTTGTAAGTTACACTTTTAAAGAGAAAGTGTCAAATATATGAATTCAGGAAGAATTAGCTGCATGGCTTTGAATTCCAATACAAGTCTTCTTCCCCATTTTTCCCAGATTACCCATGATGCAACTATGAGTGTGAACCTGTCTATTAATTTAAGGACGTTCGCGCTAATTGTTTATGCGCATCCTTACTGCGCACGCAATTCATGTCGCAACGCCATGCTACGTCATGCACGAGCGCGCGCGCAGGAGAAGAAATCTAAGCACATAAAAGGCTGATAGCGATTGCGTTAACTTTGCTTAGATTTAACTCGCTTGGATGGTCGGTGACCCTCAATTTTTTTTTCATAGATAATTTTCTTTGCCAATTCTCGATAGATTGTGAAAAAATGAACAAAAAATCAATGTAGGAAGTTTAAATTTTTTCCATTTTTCTACCCGCGCGCCATCGAATCCTGCCAACTTGCGGCTGTCAGAGTTTGCAAATGCTGTCGTTTAAAGATGAAATTTACTTCAAGGAACGTCACCAGTTGAATGAATTTGCTGAACAGACCTACTAGCATAAAATTTGGGAAAGAAAGTTGCATTTCAGAGATTCATTTGCAATATTTTTAGACTAACAGACATTGGGGTCACATCCCGTAAGGAATACCAATTTTTCAAAATTGGGGTCGCCTTTCAGATAGCTTATCTCAGAAACGAAGTCGGTGACCCCCTCATTTTTTTGCATTTCTGACACGAGTAACTCATAACCTAGCTGCAGCAAAAGTTTTATAAAAAAAATCAATGTTAGAAGATTTTCGCGCGAACGTCCTTAAGACCCTATTTACATGGAAAGAGGATGATCCTAGTGCTAGGATGATCCTAGAAGGTTCATTTGGTTTACATGCAAAAATGCGGCACAAGGATGATCCAAGCGCTAGCATCATCCTACCTCTCAGATAGGATGATCCTAGCGCTAGGATCATCCTATTCGCATGTAAACTGAAAGCAGAAAACATGTCGCGCTCGGATGATCCTAGTGCTAGGATGATCCTAGCACTAGGATCATCCTCTTTCCATGTAAATAGGGCCTAAGACCAAAATATGTGATTTTCCATATCCTATAATTTTCAGACAAACTGACTTGAGATTCGATACCCAATTTCAGACCAGCACGTACACTGACCCAGGAGAAGGGTGCTCAAGGAAGGTCTTCAAATTGCAGATGTCAATCAACCACACTTCCTCAAGCAATGAATAATAATAAAACGTAGCTTCTTTTAAAATCATACTCAATTCCAGACCAGCATAGGCGTACGGGCAATTTTTTGCCAGGGGGGGCGGTGAACCATTTGCCCAAAAAATTCTCGCAAGCTGCCCAAATTTTACGAAACAGTCGAAAAGAAACGAGGGTCATACGATGCACTAACATAGGCCTACATATGAAGTGAAAATATTCTTACATATGAATCTATCGTATGAGCTCATAAAACACGTTAAAAGAAATAGCTGTTCTGCCATTTCGACGGTCAAAGATATCAATGATACCATGTCATTGTTGACTACAGAGTTGGCATATGCCCTTTCAATGTTAATAAGTGCGATGTTACTGACTGCGGGTAAGTTTTCAATCTGCGCAACGCACTGAATGATCGTTCTGCAGAACAGTGGGACAGAACATGATGTAGCAGGTATCACTGCAAGGATATGTACCACATTAGAAAACTTTGGAAACATATCAAATAGATCATTCTCGTGCATTGTCTCCAGCATTTCTGAAACAGTCATGTAGCCTAATCCGCGCACACGACGAAAACTCGCGTACATTTTCTGCTCGACTTCCAGAATCTCGCCGTCGATTTTGTAACATTTAGCAACGCGGGAAAAGCTTTCTTTATCAGGTGTTTCACCGTGACAGATATTTCCCAAAGCACAGAGTATTTCCTGGTCATTTCCGCTTAACCTGACCTTAAGCTCGGACAGCACCTTGTCGATGGACGCATAGTAAGTGTTAAAGTGCCTATCACCAATAGACAGTTATTTTTAGAATCAACTCTATGTACATTGAATAGTTGAATGGTAAAATATTTCTTGTTTTGAACGTCGTGTTAGTGAGTTATAGAGATTTGAATTTACAAAATGCAAATTAGATGACGTCAACCCGGGAATCATTTATTATACAACTACTTGTTTTCACCTCCAAGTAATATTTTTTACGAATCAATTGACTATCCACAGTTTATTTTTAGTATTTATCAAATTAATTATCAAATTAATTATTAATTAAATTCCCGGGTTGACGTCATCTAATTAGCATTTTGTAAATTCAAATCTCTATAACTCACTAACACGACGTTCAAAACAAGAAATATTTTACCATTCAACTATTCAATGAACATAGAGTTGATTCTGAAAATAACTTTCTAGGGGTGATAGGCACTTTAATACGATGGTGCGATTCCGGTGTCAGCTGCGTTTGTCTTTGCGCTTGTTCATCTACAAGGGCTTGACGGCGGCGCGATGGCGTTTGTCTGGGTGCCCTTACTTCTCGTAAATGATTCAAACTGAGAATTGGTCAACCACTTCTTCATTTTCAGACCCATTGCTGATGCTATCTGCCATACGCTGTTGAAACTTTCTTCACTCCGACACTGGCGTAGGGTCTGAACAAATTTCTACGAGCGGAGATGACGTCGACCGTATTCCCCTGAAGATATCGGCAGACTATTAGTGTTGCTCAAAATTACTTTCAGCACACACAGTCCGAAGATAAACTCCAAGTCACAAATGGCGATCAATAAGGCTCTGCTCTCGGAGTAGGTTTTCGGATCTTTGTCTGAAGACAGCGTGAGCAGGGCTTTTACAACGCCGACTTCAGGTTAAAATAAAAAATATCTATCTCTTCGAAAAAAAAAACCATGGAAACTTCTTTAAAAACTGGCTTTGCCCAAATTTCTCTTGCTGCCCAAAAAAATTGAGTTCCCCAAAATTTGGGGGGGCTGCAGCCCCCCCGGCCCGTACGCCTATGCAGACCAGAGTGCAGAAACAAACCCTTCGGGCCAAAATGGCTC
Source organism: Dendrophyllia cribrosa (assembly GCA_024195265.1). Taxonomy (NCBI): domain Eukaryota; kingdom Metazoa; phylum Cnidaria; class Anthozoa; order Scleractinia; family Dendrophylliidae; genus Dendrophyllia; species Dendrophyllia cribrosa. The sequence goes on along the minus strand of JAJLRJ010000011.1, from coordinate 28,085,508 downwards.
AAAAACCACACTTTTTGGCGCCACACATACCTAATGCTTTAAGGTATCATCACCGGCAAAATTTATGATCTCCAAATGCCTTGCAAAAATTCCTGGTGAAATGTCATGCCACGAAATATACAAATCCAAAGTTTTGTGTCAATATCTGTAATCGTTCAAAAGATATGAGCATTTGAAAATGGACCTTTTTCACCTTTTCGAGCATTCTGATTGGTCCAATAGGGTTACATGACTGATTGGCGGGAAATTCAAAATGTATTGTCTTTATCAATTTATAAAATTCAACTGGGTCATGCTAGGAACTTCAACCAAAAAGGAATTGAATTAGAGCAGTCACCAAATTCATTTGACAGAATTTTGGTCGGTCTGACCAAATTTTGAGGAAGATCGACAGCTGTCAATCAGAGAGAAATGTCAAATAAAGAAATCACAAAAACAAGTTTTTCTCCCACAGTTTTTAACATTTTTAAAATCTGTTTTCAGAAATGAGTTTTAAACACCACTTGGCACAAACGTAGTTTCAGCCCCGTAATTTATGTTAATTTATGCAAATTAACGGGGAATAAACCGAAATATGCGGTTATTTGCATTGGTTTGCATAAATTAACATAAATTACGGGGCTGAAACTACGTTTGTGCCAAGTGGTGTATGATGCAAATTAACGGGGAATAAACCGAAATATGCGGTTATTTGCATTGGTGTGCATAAATTAACATAAATTACGGGGCTGAAACTGCCCATATCTTTTGAACGATTAGAGATATTGACCCAAAATTTTGTTTTTGTATATTTCATGGCATGATATTTAACCAGGAATTTTTGCAAGGCATTTGGAGAGCATAAATTTTGCCAGTGCTGATACCTTAATATAAGTCCCCACCCGCCCCTGGGCTTAAAATGTATATGTTGTAGGTTAAAATTATTTTAGGTTAAAAATATTTTAAACTAGGTTAATTTTTATTTTCGTTTGTCCCAGATTCATTAACATAACCTCAGACAAAGGAAAATAAAAATTAACCTGGTTTAAAATAATTTTAACCTAAAATAATTTAACCTACGACATATGCACACCCATTATATTTACTAATGGCCATAAAATTACTACCTTGAGATCATGCATGCAAGGAGCATTTTGTCGAGTCACTGTCATTTGAAGTTGGGTGCCGAAATTAGAGTAAATCATAAATTGTTCCTTATGTCGGATGCATTATACAGTTTTATAAGCATTTCATTTTAACTATACTCCATACTACCATGAAAAGTAACATGAACCGATCAAATAATCTTGTGTGACAGGTAGTACAACACGGATACAATTAAGGCAACTTTATTCCATAACTCTTGATTGCGATCAACCTATAAAAGTTTACAAACAACCTTTTTAAAACTTTCCCTGATTTTTGCCTTTTAGTATGTTTTTTTTATTGCATTTTTCGAAACAATGTCTGGTAGGGGAAAATCAGGGAAAGTTTTAAAAAAACTGTTTGTAAACTTTTATTTCTGAATAATCACCTCAAGTTAAACGGGCACTGTCTCAGCTGAAATACCTGTTTTCATGATTATGGCCAGGAGCTTTCTTCATTATCATGAAATAAGGATACATCGTCAAAAATAGACCTGCCAAGTCTCACGCCTGCGAGTCCAAAACCCATCTCACACCTACTCACGCCTATGGAGCAATTTCTCATGCCTGACTTACAAATTTGAGCTATCAGCCGTAACTGATCGCATGATCCAATTAAAAATATAGTTACGTTCATGAAAATATGGAACTTTTTTGTAGGTTGTTATTGTGCTGAACATTACAATTACGGAGGTCTGAGGTTCGGAACATCTTCAGAAAACTTCGGACATCTTCGGAATAGATCGGGTCCTCTTCGGATTTGGTCGGTCGCCTTCGGAAATCCTGGCACTCCCACAAAAACATTCTCACGCCTGTCACTCGGAAAAAGTTGGCAGGTATACAAAAATAACGAAAGCAAAGAAATATAAACCAGAGACAAAATAACAGCAAAAAAGGTCAAAAGTCCACATTCAAGAATGGCAATTTTGATTTCTCGACAAGTGGTCAAGAAATCAAATCTGATGAGAATTGTAATCCACTTACATCCTTGGAGTCCTGCACTTAATCTTCAAATTGATGCTTCAATCTGTTTCATCATTATTTGGTGGCATTAATTGGTGATAAAACATAATAATAAGGTAAGGGACATTTTATATTTCGGGCGGACTGACAGTGTCCCTTTAAGCCTTTTAAATTACATTTTCTTAAAATTCAAACATTTTCATTTAAAGAGAAGCAAAACAAGCGATAAAAACCAATATTTCGGAGTCATCATGATTCCATGGTCAAGGTATTGAGGGGGAGGGGGAATCTTAAAGGGAGGGTTTCACGGAACGGCGCATGTGCAAGCTATAACGTAACCGATTTAAATTCATTGTTTAGACCAATCGGAAGCAAGTACATAACTCTGGCGGGAAATTTAACCGTGAAAATGTTGCTGATTGAATGGATGATTATACATACCAATGTGTGCCATGAAAGTCACCAGAGCGTAGAATAAATCCTTCGGGTCAAAGGTTTTATTCAGTGTTGACTTTGTTGGTGTAATCCGTCGACATTTTCTGTTAATTTTGGTCATCCTTCGTTTTGTTTGGACTAATTATAGTATGTGATTATTAAAGTAAATGTGAGTGTTTTTTTTGCCGATAAAATTGGTAAGCCAGCGAATAAAGCATTTAGATCTGTGCACATGCGCCGAACCGTGAAACCATCCCTTTAACTACAAGGTTGGAGCTATGGAAGAGTTCCAAAGGCCATATAATGAGTTTCTTTACTTCCCCGGCTATGATGTTTGGTCATGTTAGATTCTGTTAATGGTTCCATGAAATTTTATGACTCACAACCATATTGGGTAAGTCACGTGACCAGAACATAAAACACCTTAAAACTCAAACATCTTACATTTTTTCCCAATAAAACCTATATCTACGGCTTAAGAATATCCTAACAAAAAACCTGTAGCATGGACTTGTTAAAATTCATGTTATTGAAAAAGCTATGATGTCATAAAGGTGGATTTTTGTACAGGTTTCCTTTTTTTGTCTAAATGGTTATTCCATGGTTATTCCATGCTACAGATGTTAATCTTTTCCTTTGAATTTTTGTGCTTTTCATTCTTACGGGAAGTTGGGGACTGGCACTTGTTGTGCATGTTTAATGTCGATTTCCCGTGGGTGCTCGTTGTATCTTTTAGGGGTCAAAATATGTAGGATTGGTACCATTAGAATTACCACGGTACCTTTTAGGGTATTGTGCTGAAAAAATATGACGTGTTGTTTTAGAATAATTGGTACCTCTTTGGGGTAAAAATTCTTTTGAGCCACACCCATCAAACAAGATTCTGGTAGTACCTTTTAGGTTGTTGTTCGAATATTTCCAACGAGCAACCCCGTCATTTTTATATGCGAGTATACAAAAAAATGGATTAATGAATTTCGCAGATTTTTGCTTTTACGTTTCCCGTGCACCGCCATTTTGAATATTTATGATGTCATACAGTTGTCTAATTGTTGCATACAAAAGAACGTCTATTCTTAACAATAGAGGCAACCATATGATGTCATAAAAATTTAAAATGGCAGTGTGCGGAAAATTTAAAGGCGAAAATAGGCAATATTCTACTCAATTTTTTTTGTACACAGAAAAATATTTCTATTTGTTATTAAAATAATCGTAATTTCGACTTTATTTCCAACAATTTAACGTCAATTTGTTACGGCAACGGAGGTTCCCTTTAAGGCGTGCCACCCTTTTTGATCTGAAGGAATAATGGGAGACAGGTATAATGATCTCCGTTTGAACACTTTTTCCATGTGGCTCATTTCTCAGTATGTTTTTTTACATGCCTACTGAGGTGACCTGCTTGTCTAAAATCCTTGCTGCAGTGAGGACAATGATACGGTTTCTCACCAGTGTGACACCTCAGATGGCTCTCTAAATTTGATGCACTTCCAAAGCATTCTTCACACTCAGTACATTGAAATGGTTTTTCACCAGTGTGTGTCATTTGATGTTTCTGCAGATCTGACGCCTGCCCAAAGCATTTGCCACAGTGTGAACACTTATGGGGCCGTATCCCACTATGTTTAACCTTAACATGTCTCCTCAGATGCTGCGCTTGCCTGAAACACTTGTCACATTGAGAACATTTAAAAGGTTTTTCACCTGTGTGAATTCGTTTATGAGCTTGAAGGGTTGCTTGCTCCTTAAATGTCTTTTCGCATTCATTGCAACTGTAAGGTTTCTCACCTGAGTGTGTCCTTTTGTGTACATGGAGATGTGATGCCTGGGAGAAAAACTTATTACAGTAGTTACATTTGTAAGGCTTAATACCAATATGTTTCTCCTTGACATGTCTGCTGAGATGTTGTGACTGACTGAAGCACTTGTCACACCATGAACATTTATATGGCTTTTCTCCAGTATGCATCCTCTGATGACTGCTCAATCCTGATGCTCGTGTAAAACTCTTGCCACAAGTTTTACATTGAAAAGGCTTCTCACCTGTGTGAGTTCTGGTGTGTGCCTTGAGATTGGACGGCTGTTTAAATCCTAAGTTGCAGTAAGTGCATTTGTATGGCTTCTGAGCCATATGCTTTGCCCTGATATGATTTAAGAGATGTTGTGAGTTATTAAAGCCTTCATCACATTGGTTACACAGGTAGGGGTTTTGGTCACTGTGCATTATTCTCTCGTGAATCTGCAAAGTAGCCTGCTGCACAAAACATCTGTCACATTTTGTACACTTGAAAGGCCTTTCACCAGTGTGCGTTCTAAAATGCACCTTCAGATGTAATGCCTTGGCAAAACACATGCCGCACTGACTACATTTATAATTTGGCTTCTCATTGGAGTGGGATTGCAGGTGGCGCTTGAGATTGCCTTTTTTATTGAAGCACTTTTGACATTCAGAGCACTTAAAAAGCTGACATACATCACTTGGTTCTGTACTGAGTGTCTTTGAAGAATGAGTGGCTACATTATTCTTGTCCCCTTTACCTTGTTCAGGGGGCTTTTCAGCAGTGAGTGAATTTTCTTGCATGACATAACACGCAGGCGGACAATGCTGTTCATCCTTGTATGTGTTTCTACATTCATGGCTCTGCATATCAGATACAATATCAGACAAGGAGACCATGCTTGGTTCATCAATAGGTTCTGACTTTATCGCCAATTTTCCCTAACAAAATGAAAAAATTTTACATTTCACAAAGGGGGAAGGGGGGGAGGTGGAGTAAATAAGGGGGGGGGGGCACAAAGTAAATAAGGGGATGGGAGAGGAAGGCTCCCCACACTTCTCCCCTAGATCCATCACATCAACCTGCTTGGCTAGTGCGTAAGCCAGTTTCTGACATATATGCCAGAGAAGAGTCCAGGGGGAGACTGAACCCCCACCTTGTAATTAACCTGAACTGCTGAACTTCTGAGCCTTTTTCTTAAGTGTGACTATTCAACTGAATGCTAATGAGCAGTACTTTCCTGTGGTACTGTTAATTATGCTGTACAAGGTGGTTCTAACTTTTGGATCTGTGGATGAAATTCTAAAGTGTGACTATTCAACTGAATGCTTATGAGCAGTACCTTCCTGTGGCACTGTTTATTATGCTGTACAAGGTGGTTCTAACTTTTGGATCTGTGGATGAAATTCTACAGTGTGACTATTCAACTGAATGCTTATGAGCAGTACCTTCCTGTGGCACTGTTTATTATGCTATACAAGATGGTTCTAACTTTTGGATGGGGCGCCACGAAGCTCTCGGAACGGCTCACAGGATTGGCTGAGAAAACAATAGAACAAACAGCAGAAGAATGGATCCTGGCCCTGAAACAATAGTCAGAGCTTCGTGATACCCAGGGCCAATGAAATTAGAGGTTCTAAAGAGCTTCGTGGCTCCTGTTTTGGATCTGTGGATGAAATTCTACAGTGTGACTATTCAACTGAATGCTAATGAGCAGTACTCTCCTGTGGTACTGTTTATTACATGTATGCTGTACAAGGTAGTTCTAACTTTTGGATCTGTGGATGAAATTCTACAGTGTGACTATTCAACTGAAAGCTACTGAGCAGTACTTTCCTGTGGTACTGTTTATTATGCTACAGTATACAAGGTGATTTTAACTTTTGAGTCTCCAGGTGAAATCCTAAAGTGTGGCAATTCTTTCTCAAAACATTAATAATTCATGACGAAAACACAAAGGAAACCACCACTGTGAAGGCGGTTTGAATACCTGGTCTTAATTAACATAGATTTTGGCAATTTCATTGCTTGTTCTCTCTGCATTTAACGATCAGTTTGAGAAGCTATATCAAACACTCAAGAGTGTTTCATCAGGTATCCAAACACTTTGAAGTGGGTTAAAAAAAACTCAGCTGTGCCTCATTTTTTCAATGCACTTCTTGTTGTTTGGATATCCTGATGAAACACTCTTCATCACATTTTAATATATTTACTTCTCAAACTCATTAATAATTCATGACGAGAACACAAAGGAAATCACTACCGTGAAGGAGGTTTTGAAATCGTTTCTTAATTTGCATAGATTTTGGCGATTTTATTCCTTCGTTTTCTCCGCATTTAACGATCAGTTTGAGAAGCTATATCAAACACGAGAAACAGTGTTTCATCAGATTTCCAAACACCTTGAAGTGGGTGAAAAAAACTCGGCTGCGCCTCGTTTTTCTCACCCACTTCGCGGTGTTTGGAAATCTGATGAAACACTGTTCCTCGTGTTTGATATATTACTTGAAAGCTACTGAGCAGTACTTTCCTGTAGTACTATTTGTTTCCAGATATGTCAAAATGACATTTGATAGTAAAGCCTTCTAATCCGTTTTATTACTGAATAAACTGACATTACAGCACCTGAGTTACGCACCTCAAACATGGCATCACCCAGAGGACATACACGGTCATGTACGGTCAGAGCTAAATTATCTGTCATGATGTTGTTTACTTGCCTCTCATTTACTAAGATATTTCAGAGCAGTTTGGTCTAAAAAATAGAAAAAGCACCCATTATAAGTGGATAACATACATACACTGTCCCTCTTAAACACAGAGTGTTTAACTTTTACAAATCAAGGACTCCTATGAGCAAACTCATGAAAAAGAAACAACCTTTGGTCCCTCCCCTCTTCCAAGCTTTTTGCTCCACTGACCCCCCCCCCCCCCCCCCCCGCCACCCCCCCCCCCCCCACCCCCCTCTCTGCATCCAACTCTCCACCCTTCCCTCCCTCCGATGCCATCCCCATGGGAAAGGTAGGTGACCATTACCTATCACATTTGGAACAGGCAAAATAAATGTGTAAGTCTTATGTACTGGTCAGGGGAATTACCAAGAAAAGTTTACAGCCGATAGATGAAAGGAAGGAGTAAAAATATTATTTTGCATATTTGCAGAGATTCCAACCCCACGTGATGGAAAATAGGGAGTAATCATTAGCATTGGAGGCACTATTCCGAGCGCCAAAGGCGCAAGTTTCTAGGAGGGTCTGGGCGCATGCCCCCCAGAAATTTTTCAAATTTACGTTCTCTCAAGTGCCATTTCCTGCATTTTGACATCATTCCGGCCCGAGTTATTCTGTAAGGTCTATTCTCATCACACACATCTTTGGGTTTTTCTTTACTGTCGTTAATCCACCTTTTTAGAATCAAACAGGGAGATTTTGCTTACTACTTTTACACACAACACATGGTTTTTAATGGAGAGACTGGGTGAGAGATTATACGAGAATTCGAGAAGAAAGTGTAATATGTGTGTTTCACAGTGACAGATTGCATAAAAATTCTAAAGATTAGCAATTTTTCCCCAGTTTTCAGAATTTTATAATAAATTGGAAGAATTTGGTAAAAATCAGGAGACAAGGGAGGCAAGACATCAAATCGGGAGATTCCCGATCAAATCGGGAGGGTTGGAATCTTTGTATTTGTCCCCAGGTCTGCTACAACTTGCTCAACACTTTGCGTATTCATGTGTTAGAAAAATTGGGAAGTACAGTTGGAATGTAAATGGTAAGGCTATTATGGTTTGCCCAATTGGAAAATTTCCAAAATAAACCGAACGTCTTGAGAGGTAGTCCAAAATTCCCAACTGGAATACCCTTTGATCATCCCCGTCACTTAAAATCCGGAGTACCCCCCCTGGGCTGGAGTGTCGGAATGGAAAATTTGTGTACCATTTACTTGTTTAATCTACCAGTTCCAGGCCCTGAGCCAGTAAGTATAAGGCGGCTACCGATCAGCTTGTTTCTGGCAGTCAACATGCTGTCTGCACAAATGGTACATGCAATTTCGAAAGGAATTTCTCATTCTAGAGTTTTGCTTACCATTTACAGAAACCAAGGACCAACATGCACTATAGTTTTCCCATGTAAAAGGTAAACACTCACTGACAACATTTTTCGTTTTAGGACTTAGTTTTTGTCCAAAATGTAAGGTCTAAATATTGTTTGTCTTACTTTTAAAAAGAGAACCTGCAGTCCCTAGCTCGCATGCTTGGACTTTGTATACATTTCAAGTTTTATCAGAAGCTATTATCCGTCCCTTATGGATAAATAAGTTTCGCCGCAAATCAGAGTCGTTTCACAGTGGATTAAAGAACAAGAAATATTTGATATATATACTCACTAAAGTATTAGTTTAGCTCATTCTCTGTCGAGTTCATTCAAGATTAGTATTTTAGCGAAACAGTTTGCGGTAACTTTACATTTGTAGCAAATCGGTACAGTGGGCAGTACGGCATTTTTACTGACCCGAGTCTGGAATAGGTCTAGGATAGGGTAGGGTTTTTTCGGTGTTAAGTCTAGAATAGGGTTGCAAAATGCAGCTAAAATGGTCTAGTATAGGTTAAGGGTCTCAGAGTCCCAGTGGAACACCCCCGACCAAAAAATTGGAAAGTACCCCCCGCCCGGGCTTGTAGTGAAACGACCGGACACAGGAAGCTTAACTTGCGATCACGTTTGTCTCAAAGACGCGAACGAGAATTCTTTGTCCTGTGACTAAAATAATTATCCAAATTAAAGGTTAACCTTTTTTTAAAAATAAATTGATTCGAACATTTTCGATTCATTTATCTAAAAGAACTCTTTATAGATCATCAACCTCGTACAATAATAATATAAAAATGTTAACTTAAGTTATAAGCTTATATACGTTAAGTTAACCTTAACTTAAAATTTAAGCTAAAGTATGCATGGTTTCCAAACAGCTGTAGATCAAACGATCGCCTGCTATTCCAACGCTTGCTTGCTTACAAAAAAAAGGTCGGTCATTCTCACCTTTTTATATCTTTTATCAGTTCATCGTGGATAGAACTAGAAGTAAATATTTCTCAAGAAGTTCCCTTACGTTTTTCTGTTCACTGCAAAAATATATGCACACTTCCTCGTTTCATGTAATGCAATATTAACATGTACATGAAGTAGCTAGGCGAAAGTGGTAGGTCCGCTGACCAAGGGTTACTGTGACGGGGCGAAGACCTTGGACCACACGGAGCCCATACAATCTGTTTGTGTAACATAATGACCGTTTGTAATTTTACAGGAAATGTATGGGATTTACCTAAATTTCATATTATGGCGACGTATCGCCAAATGTATGTACTGATCAACGCTAAATAAACGTTAAATTACCTTATTTGTTGTATGTTGTCGTCCTTTTGCCGTAAAAGTGATATTTTGAGCGATTTTGAAGGATTCTGAGTTCGCCGTTGACTTTAGACGTACAGTCAACGGCGAACTCAGAATCCTTCAAAATCGCTCAAAATATCACTTTTACGGCAAAAGGACGACAACATACAACAAATAAGGTAATTTAACGTTTATTTAGCGTTGATCAGTACATACATTTGGCGATACGTTGCCATAATATGAAATTTAGGTAAATCCCATACATTTCCTATAAAATTACAAACGGTCCGATTATGTTACACAAACAGATTGTATGGTCTCCCTGTGCTTGGACTTTCCACTTCTTTTTCTTGGGTTTAATAGAAATTAAATGTGGTTACTTTTTTTGAGGGTAAAAGATGTTAATGAGGCAAAAGGCGTAACCTTTTTAAGCAGACGAGAAAAGGAAGTGGGCCGTTGGACTTTTTGGATAACATAAAACTGACTGCAAGGAAATTCTTAGGCCCGGTTCAGACGCCGAACTTTTCATGAGCCGAACCTAATACCTTGAATTAAGTACATGAAAAGTTCGGCGTCTGAATCAGTTAAGAACGGCTATTTGAATTTGGAACGGCTCAGCCGTTCTTTTCGCCTGGCTCAGCCGGGAATTTCGGCTTTTGAACGGCTTTGATTCAGACGCCGAACTTTTCATGAGCCGAACCTAATGCATAAATTATTATAACGACTGGTGCGTGTTCTGGCATCTTTACCTGAAAATCGCAGACCTTTCGATTTGTTTCTCTTCAAACTGAATTAAGTTCGGCTAATTAAGTTCGGCGTCTGAATCAACAGGCGTACTTTTGTTAATTTGGGTCGGTCCAAATTCGAATTAAGTTCGGCTCATGAAAAGTTCGGCGTTTGAACCGGGCCTTACTCAGTGAACCAACCACATATTTTCACATAAGATCTGTGTATTTTAAGACTTGTTACATCAAAGGAACAAAGCAAGCAAACGTATAGAAGCAAGGTGTAACATGCTATGTGAAAATATGTTTCACCAGCATGGAATTGAAGCCTGGTTTTCTGCTAAACAATGGTATACCTGCAAAGTCCCACACCTTATGTACCTATCAATGTAAAGGGGGGGGGGGGGGGGGGGGGGGGAGGCAGGGCATAGGGTGGGGATTTGACATTTTTGAGAAAATTACTGTCAAATGCCCCACCTAAGGGCAAATATTTTAAGTCAAATAAACCTGAAATCCCCCACCTAAGGCTGTATATCGTGATCCAATGTCCCCTGGTATGGAGGGACTCCCATATGAAAGGGGCAGGGATGCTCGTTGTCTCGTTCAGGGATGTAAATTTGTGATTTTGGTCTCACTTAGGGTGTTCTGAACAAGAGAAGAGGAAAGGTAGGAGGATCTACTTGCAGGCCAGACCCCGGGAGGGGGGGGGGGGGGGGGGGGGGGGGTACTCCCATATATGAGCTACATAGGTATGTGCCGCTGCGAAGGGTATGGTTTTCAGGCAGTTTAGTCTGGGATAGGGTATAGTAATCAGAGGTTTTTGGTCTAGAATGGTATCATTTTCCGTGAAACTGACCAGTTGCGTGAAGAATTTAGTCTAGACAAGGTTTTACTGGCAAATGGCATTAAAAATCGGTACGGCGGGCCGTTTACGGCATTTTTACTGACCCCTGGCATCTTGGACTATGATTGTGAACGAGTTTCTGGAAAATAGCGAGTCTGGAATAGGTCTAGGATAGGGTAGGGTTTTTCGGTGTTTGGTCCAGAATAGGGTTGCAAAATTCAGCTAAAATGGTCTAGTATAGGTTAAGGGTCTCAGAGTCCCAGCGGCACATCCCCGCCCAAAAATTCGCCGAGTACCTCCCCCGGGGGCCAGACATTGATTGGTTCAGGACTTAGTCCATGAGAGAAGAACACCTAACCTGTATGGGCTGACAAATGCTTTAACTTATATCCAGAGAAAACAGTTTTTTTTTTCATTGTTTTATTTATTACAATGCTACATATTTATATCAACTGCTTATTGATTTTGAAACAGAATTTGCGGTTTGCACTGTTATTTTAAACTCAGCCTGTCTTCCAGCAGTCTCTTTCTGGATTAAGTCAAGGGGGCTGGCGGGCTAGCGAGCGACCCGAGGGGGAGGGGGGAACTACCATATTAAAATGACGGGTTGTTCTTCGTACTTTTTAGGGGTCAAAATTTGTAAATTGGTGCCGCTTAGGGTGCTTTAAATCTAAATGACCACCGTTAGAATTATCGCGGTACCTTTTAGGGTATTGAGCCGAAAAAAATGACAGAATATGACATGTGTTGTTTTAGAATTGGTACCTCTAAGGGGTAAAAATCCAATTCAGGCCCGCCCCTCATACAAGATTCTGTTACCTTTTAGGGTGTTTTTCAAAAATTTCGACAAGAACCCCCTATCATGCATTTTTATATCAATATGGGGGTGGCCACCCCAGAGCGAGCAAACAAGGACTCGCAGGAGTCTTGCTCCTGCACATAGCATCTGGACTATCTAGAAAGGGACTAGGGTAGCCGTTCTCTTAGAATAATGGAATATGTTTGAACATATCTGCTTATGTTTTATATAACAGTAACAAAGTTTCATTTTTACTTGTCAGTGGTAACATATGAAGACATCGAAACAATCTTTATCTTCTTGCTGATCGTTAACTCTTTAATTCCCAAGATAGAAAATTACACAAATTCTCCTTTTTTGTCCCCATACACGACATACACAGTGGGTAGAAGTTGTTCAAATTATATCAAGATAATTCATCCTGGGTGATCATATTTTAATTCTCATAACCTCTCTCTTTGACAACACACTGATATTACAAGGAGATATTCGATGCTGATCACTATTGGGACTTGAATAGTTAAGCCACCTTCAAACGACAAGTTGGTATCCTCGTGTTGGCAAACTCAAGTTGGTGTGTGTCAACATCACATCAACAGTTGGCAATCTAGAAGGCAAAATTTTGGCAACAAATACAGTCAAACCTCTATTAAGCAGTCACCTTTGGGGAATAGCTAACTGACTGCTCAATAAAGATGTCACCGCTTAAAAGAGGTCAAGTTTACAGTAAATATGGGGAGCGATTTTATTCCAGGGATTTGTTAAGTAGCCACTTAATAGAGGGTGACCGCTTAATAGAGGGCTGCTTAATATAGACTAGTTTGACTGTAGACTTGCCAACTTTTTTTGAGATGGCAAACATATGCAAACGTTTTTCAAATGTGCGCGCATCACAAGATTAAACAAAGTTGAGGTTTCTTGAAGTTTGTTGTGTTATCCCTTTCACTCTCAGAGTCATCAATTATGGAGACATGTGGTGTCTAACAACGACAGGCATTGTTGGATACACTAATCTATGCTTTTTTATGATAACCTTTCCCGAAATAGCTTTATACAGAGAGGTTTACAGAAGGACAAGATGAGGTGACTCTAAGCTAAAAGTTGGAGTCAACTCTCTCAAGGTGGACACGAACCTCTGCAAAACTTATCACACCACAGTTTCTCAATTTAATGTAACCCATCTCTCTGTTAGACAGACACCTCTCCAGGGGCCGCCTGGACCCAGGATTTTTTTATGCAGGGGTGGCTATAGGTATATGCCTAAGTCTATAAAAAAAAAACCCGTATCTACTCCCGACCTGCTCTCTAAGATGGACAATTGGTTCAGATCTTGACAGTGTCTATCATAGAGAGAGTTACATGCAACTGCAGAAAGAAAGTCACATGTAGGGGCGTTTCGAAAAGTGTGACCATACGAACATTACTTTTCAGTGGTACTGTTTATTATGCTGTATAAGGTGGTTCTAACGTTTGAGTATGCGGATGAAATCCTAAAGTGTCACAGACCATTGAATGAAAGATATGGAGCAGTACTTTCTTATGGTACTATTTATTGTGCCATAGAAGGCAATTCTCCATCTTTAGCCTGGATGAAATCCTAAAGTGTGACCATTCACACAAAATGTAGTACACAGTTCTCTACAGTGGAATGCTGTACATAAAAGGAGGTCAATCCTTTCAGCTTGCGGGAAAAATTGTCAAAGTAAGATCATTCAAACAAAAGAATATGGAGCAGTGGTATACACTAAATAAATGTAGTTTGTTCTGCCATATACATGTAGAGCAATGTGGAATTTGCTTCATACCTTAAAATACCTGGAATGAGCTTCCCAATGAAATACGAGAACTCAGTAGTCTAACCGCTTTCAAAAGAGCTCTCGAACAAAAATAGAACTGGTTCTATAACATCTATAATTGTAGTTAAATTTTTGCTGCGGAACGAGCGTAGCGAGTGAGCAGCAACATAATCAGGATTTAAGGTGATTCCATTGAAAAAGAAGGAATTTTTACGATTTTCTAAAACTTGGTCCAGATGGTAATTATGTTATGAGCATCACAAAAATGAAATAAAAAATAGGGGTCACCGTGCTCGTTTTTGCACAACATGGATGGCCATTATAGTAACTATACGACCCGCGAGGTTTCATTACTGAACCCTAATAATCAGAAAGGGGACTATAATTTCTAAAAAAAAATCATTGTTTGGATTAAAATAATAGAGCAGTTCAACAAAATTGACTTTGATCTTACATTATAAACTATTTCAGTTGACCAGGAATTAAGATTATGAAAGAAATTAAAGAATTCGCGGCGTGCGCGCATACCCAACACTACCTGAAGACGTGTTCTTTACAGCATTCAAATACAAATATTTCAAAGCAGAATTTTTAACTTTTCTTTAAATCGCGATATATTGTAGTCAACCGTGTGTCATTTAAATTTCTGCATTAAAAATTGGGGGTCACCGTGCTCGTTGTCAAGCTATTGTTCCCGACCAGCGCGAAATCCTCTTTGTAATTGAATCCTTAAAGGAAACCCTCTTGCTTCGGAGTGCGCGCGCGCTCGTGCACGCACAAATGACGCAATTTATTATGCGCAGTAGTGATGCGCAATGCAAAACTAGGGAATCACCTTAAGAGAAATATATGAGAAAAAAATATAAGCTACGAAAAATCTCGATTTGATCGCTTTTTACCAGAATTCACTGCGCCACGCACACATTTTGGGCCAGAATTCACTGCGCCACGCACACATTTTGGGCCAGAATTCACTGCGCCACGAACAATAGCCTCGCTTGCTGCTTCAAGCTGTTGGCTGCGAGATTTGTAATATTTTGGTCCAACATGTGCCAGTCGTAATCGGAACTGAAGTGTCGAAGACTACCGCGAGTTGAGCGAGGACTGCGAGGCATGGTGATAGGACCGTTGGATAGCAAAGATTTTCGAAGATTGTACGGAATAAAAGACAAATTTATTTTGAAATCACTCCGACAGCGGTCGATGAGACTGAGCTGAGCGCGTGAGGACGCGAAACCTGAGCTGAGCGCGTGGAGACGCAAATACGATACGGCTAGCTAGTAAAGCAACATATTCATTATCAATAATTAAGTTAAACCTAAATTTTCACACCTTCCTCGTGGTGAACGCGTCCTTTGCTCAACTATATTCTACAGACATTGCAAGAACTTGATGCGTGAATTACAAAACAAAATTAGTCTTATCAGCTGGAGTTTTCGTCGATTCATCCCGGTTACATTTGCTTTGTATTCCCGCAAAAAAACAAAAGAGAAAATTCTGTAATACCAGCGAGGCGATAAAACAGCATTATGACAACAAATTTACCGCAGCAATTACTATCTTTTGGATACACTAGTTATGTGTTCATAGAGGATATTATGATGTAAGTTAGTGTTTTTTTTTATTGCTGCGGAACGAGCGTAGCGAGTGAGCAGCAACATAATCAGGATTTAAGAGAAATATATGAGAAAACAATATAAGCTACGAAAAATCTCGATTTGATCGCTTTTTACCAGAATTCACTGCGCCACGTACACATTTTGGGCCAGAATTCACTGCGCCACGCACACATTTTGGGCTAGAATTCACTGCGCCACGAACACATTTTGGGCCAGAATTCACTGCGCCACGAACAATAGCCTCGCTTGCTGCTTCAAGCTGTTGGCTGCGAGATTTGTAATATTTTGGTCCAACATGTGCCAGTCGTAATCGGAACTGAAGTGTCGAAGACTACCGCGAGTTGAGCGAGGACTGCGAGGCATGGTGATAGGACCGTTGGATAGCAAAAGATTTTCGAAGATTATACGGAATAAAAGACAAATTTATTTTGAAATCACTCCGACAGCGGTCGATGAGACTGAGCTGAGCGCGTGGGGACGCGAAACCTGAGCTGAGCGCGTGGAGACGCGAATACGATACGGCTAGCTAGTAACGCAACACATTCATTATCAATAATTAAGTTAAACCTAAATTTTCACACTTTCCTCGTGGTGAACGCGTCCTTTGCTCAACAATATTCTACAGACATTGCAAGAACTTGATGCGTGAATTACAAAACAAAATTAGTCTTATCGGCTGGAGTTTTCGTCGATTCATCCCGGTTACATTTGCTTTGTATTCCCGCAAAAAAACAAAAGAGAAAATTCTGTAATACCAGCGAGGCGATAAAACAGCATTATTACAACAAATTTACCGCAGCAATTACTATCTTTTGGATACACTAGTTATGTGTTCATAGAGGATATTATGATGTAAGTTAGTGTTTTTTTTTATTGCTGCGGAACGAGCGTAGCGAGTGAGCAGCAACATAATCAGGATTTAAGAGAAATATATGAGAAAACAATATAAGCTACGAAAAATCTCGATTTGATCGCTTTTTACCAGAATTCACTGCGCCACGTACACATTTTGGGCCAGAATTCACTGCGCCACGCACACATTTTGGGCTAGAATTCACTGCGCCACGAACACATTTTGGGCCAGAATTCACTGCGCCACGAACAATAGCCTCGCTTGCTGCTTCAAGCTGTTGGCTGCGAGATTTGTAATATTTTGGTCCAACATGTGCCAGTCGTAATCGGAACTGAAGTGTCGAAGACTACCGCGAGTTGAGCGAGGACTGCGAGGCATGGTGATAGGACCGTTGGATAGCAAAAGATTTTCGAAGATTATACGGAATAAAAGACAAATTTATTTTGAAATCACTCCGACAGCGGTCGATGAGACTGAGCTGAGCGCGTGGGGACGCGAAACCTGAGCTGAGCGCGTGGAGACGCGAATACGATACGGCTAGCTAGTAACGCAACACATTCATTATCAATAATTAAGTTAAACCTAAATTTTCACACTTTCCTCGTGGTGAACGCGTCCTTTGCTCAACAATATTCTACAGACATTGCAAGAACTTGATGCGTGAATTACAAAACAAAATTAGTCTTATCGGCTGGAGTTTTCGTCGATTCATCCCGGTTACATTTGCTTTGCTTTCCCTCAAAAAACGAAAGAGAAAATTCTGTAATACCAGCGAGGCGATAAAACAGCATTATTACAACAAATTTACCGCAGCAATTACTATCTTTTGGATACACTAGTTATTAATCTTATTGCTGCGGAACGAGCGTAGCGAGTGAGCAGCAACATAATCAGGATTTAAGAGAAATATATGAGAAAAAAAATATAAGCTACGAAAAATCTCGATTTGATCGCTTTTTACCAGAATTCACTGCGCCACGCACACATTTTGGGCCAGAATTCACTGCGCGACGCACACATTTTGGGCCAGAATTCACTGCGCCACGAACAATAGCCTCGCTTGCTGCTTCAAGCTGTTGGCTGCGAGATTTGTAATATTTTGGTCCAACATGTGCCAGTCGTAATCGGAACTGAAGTGTCGAAGACTACCGCGAGTTGAGCGAGGACTGTGAGGCATGGTGATAGGACCGTTGGATAGCAAAGATTTTCGAAGATTGTACGGAATAAAAGACAAATTTATTTTGAAATCACTCCAACAGCGGTCGATGAGACTGAGCTGAGCGCGTGGGGACGCGAAACCTGAGCTGAGCGCGTGGGGACGCGAAACCTGAGCTGAGCGCGTGGAGACGCGAACACGATACGGCTAGCTAGTAATGCAATATATTCATTATCAATAATTAAGTTAAACCTAAATTTTCACACCTTCCTCGTGGTGAACGCGTCCTTTGCTCAACAATATTCTACAGACATTGCAAGAACTTGATGCGTGAATTACAAAACAAAATTAGTCTTATCAGCTGGAGTTTTCGTCGATTCATTCCGGTTACATTTGCCTTGTTTTCCCTCAAAAAACGAAAGAGAAAATTCTGTAATACCAGCGAGGCGATAAAACATCATTATTACAACAAATTTACCGCAGCAATTACTATCTTTTGGATACACTAGTATATTAACATAGAAAAGAACAAAGGAAAATCAAAATTGAACCAAGGATAAATTTGAACTAAACATAATTGCTGCGGAACGAGCGTAGCGAGTGAGCAGCAACATAATCAGGATTTAAGAGAAATATATGAGAAAAAAATATAAGCTACGAAAAATCTCGATTTGATCGCTTTTTACCAGAATTCACTGCGCCACGCACACATTTTGGGCCAGAATTCACTGCGCCACGCACACATTTTGGGCCAGAATTCACTGCGCCACGAACAATAGCTTCGCTTGCTGCTTCAAGCTGTTGGCTGCGAGATTTGTAATATTTTGCTCCAACATGTGCCAGTCGTAATCGGAACTGAAGTGTCGAAGACTACCGTGAGTTGAGCGAGGACTGTGAGGCATGGTGATAGGACCGTTGGATAGCAAAGATTTTCGAAGATTGTACGGAATAAAAGACAAATTTATTTTGAAATCACTCCGACAGCGGTCCATGAGACTGAGCTGAGCGCGTGGGGACGCGAAACCTGAGCTGAGCGCGTCGAGACGCGAACACGATACGGCTTGCTAGTAACGCAACATATTCATTATCAATAATTATGTTAAACCTAAATTTTCACCCCTTCCTCGTGGTGAACGCGTCCTTTGCTCAACAATATTCTACAGACATTGCAAGAACTTAATGCGTGAATTACAAAACAAAATTAGTCTTATCAGCTGGAGTTTTCGTCGATTCATCCCGGTTACATTTGCTTTGCTTCTCCTCAAAAAACGAAAGAGAAAATTCTGTAATACCAGCGAGGCGATAAAACAGCATTATTACAACAAATTTACCGCAGCAATTACTATCTTTTGGATACACTAGTATATATTTATATATTATTGTTATTATTTAGATTAGATTATATTTAGTGCACAGCATGTCTGAAAAACAGTTTTACTGAGCCGTTTTACCGTGTTTAAATAAAGTTAATTGAATTGAATTGAATTTTAAAAATGCGAGGTTTAAGCCCCCCCCCCCCCCCCCAACTACCCCCCACACGTATTTGTCCCCCTCGACTAATAGACCCAACAACCTGTAAACAAAGAAAAAACAATTTCCAGTCATAAGCTGCCAAGATATAAGCTTTGTTTTACTTTCCTTGTTTTCTTAATACAAACACTTTCACAGAACACTGAACCACTTCAAACAGAGAATTAAAATTCAGAAGTATAAGGCATGTACATGAAGAGTGCAGAACAATATTGAAATGAATTATCAATTTCTAAAGCTTAATTTAAGAGCAGTAAGTGAAAAACGTGTTTTGATAATGTTGTATGTTAGTCTCAGCTCATTCCAAAACAGTTTTTTTTATGCTGCTTATAAGCCCCCATGGATGTAAGCCCCCCCCCCCCCCCCCCCCCCCCTCCGCCGGATATAATTCCCCTGCTTATAAGCCCACCAAAAACCCCTTACGAAGTGTTATAAGTCCAGGACTTATAACTGGCATTAATTATTTTTACGGAATTTCAACTTGGGTCCTGTAGGGAGTGAGTGGGTGAATTGTCTTGAATGTTTTCCTCCAACTGTGTACTGAAATTAGTGTTGAGTGGTACTGGTGAGCAGGTTTGGAGACTACCCTTCTTGAAATGTTTTTTCTTGTGACTTGAGAGGTTTTGAAGTAAGCTGAAACATTTACCGCACATGTCACACTTGAAAGAACCCTCGCTGTTGTACCATTTAACACTTTCTTGAAAGGATTGTTTACTCTTCTCAACACGGCAACAATCATTGATGTTCTTGAGATGCTCTGCAAGTTGCACAGCTTCCTGAAAGACCAAGCCACAGTTGGTGCACCTGTGAGGTTCTTCTTGACGGTTGGTGCACCTGTGAGGTTCTTCTTGACAGTTGGTACTCCTGTGAGGTTCTTCTTGACAGTTGGTAATCCTGTGAGGTTCTTCTTGACAGTTAGTACTACTGTGAGGTTCTTCTTGGCAGTTGGTACTCCTGTGAGGTTCTTCTTGACAGTAGGTACTACTGTGAGTTTCTTTTTGAAAGTCGGCATTCCTGTGAGGTTCTTTTTGAGAGTTGGTGCACCTGTGAGGTTCTTCTCGACAGTTGGTACTCCTGTGAGGTTCTTCTTGACAGTTGGTACTCCTGTGAGGTTCTTCTTGACAGTAGGTACTACTGTGAGTTTCTTTTTGAAAGTTGGTATTTCTGTGAGGTTCTTTTTGAGAGTTGGTACTCCTGTGAGGTTCTTCTTGACAGTTGGTACTCCTTTGAGGTTCTTCTTGACAATTGGTACTCCTGTGAGGTTCTTCTTGACTGTGGATTTCCATGTGCTTCTTAAGCTCATCCTCAAAGCTAAAACTCTTGTCACAATCAGTACATTTGTGAGCTGCTTTCCTGGAACAGCAGCCTGTTTGTTTGTGCAATATTATTTAAGACCAGAAGGAGTTCCAAAAGACTCGTTGCAATCTGTACAACTGTACGGTGTTTCACCCACGCTGTTGTCCTGCAGAGCACCTTGTTCAAAAGACAATTCAAGTGGAAGACTGTTCTCGCCAAGGTTGCATTTAAAATGTTTCTTGATATGCTCTGTAAGTTGAGCCGCTTGGCTTTCTACGTACTTTGTTAGCTCATCTACCCCGTTGAAACTGCTCTCGCACTGAGTACGTTTCATTTCTCCTGTGTGTATCCTTTTGTCTTCCACGAGATAACCTGAAGTATGAACAATAACCCAAGTAGTAATTGCATTGTGTCTAAAACTACACACAACAAAAACAAAATTATAGCATGTTAGTGCAGTTTTCAATTGAGTGTCAATGTACTGTAATATTGTCATTGCTCTGGTTTGCACTGCTATGCTTTGTTACAGTTGGCTAAAAAATCTTGTGCCATTTTCTCAACCAATCAAAAATAATACCAAAATGAACCAAAAACTTGCCTACACGCATTTTCCTGTGCTCTGCACCAGCTACAGTACATGTATTTGCTTTGAGTTTTGATTGGTTCATTGGATTGTCTACATCTGTTGTGATTGGCCAGAGTGATTACCTTGGTTTTGGTTTTATGACACTCAATTGAATGGTGTTATTTTAAACCATTGTCACACAAAAGTAACATGAAAAGCAGCCAATAGCAAATAAAGGGCTTCATGAATTGACTGCCTTGGTGACATTTTGTTAAAATTGTGTATTTTTGATAAAAAAAAAACTCACACTTTGTCAAAATGAAGCCTGTAAGCTTATGTTAAAGTACATGTACTTGATACATATGAGATCAAATTCGGGCAAGAACCCACATCCTTAAAGGTTGGCCTGGTGGGAATTTCTTAAATTACATTCACCTAATCCAGTCATTATTTTGACAAGTGAGTGCTTTTGGAGACCCAATACACAAGATTTTGGCCAACATTGCCTGAAAGGTAACTTATGATGCTCTTGCCTGGGACCTTTCATTAGGTAGATTACCTGTGAGTGTAACACACTTGCCGCAAACCGTACACTGGTATTGTTTCTCTCCTTTGTGTAGTCTTTCGTGTTTTCTAAGAGCATCTGATCGTGCAAAACACTCCTCACATTCTTTACATTTGTAGGGCTTTATTCCCAGATGAACATTCATGTGTCTCTTAAAATGTGACACAACTATTTTACCACATTCTGGACACTTGCGCGGTCTTGTTGCATTGTATGTACTCCCAGGCTCATTCACCAACTTGTAAGGCTTGATCCCAGGTTCCGAATGGCATCGTCTGTGTTTGCCAAGATGTGCTGCAGACAAAAAAGCTGCATGACAATGAGTGCATTTAAAGCGTTTCTCTGCGAAGTGCGCTCTCCGCATATGAAACTTGAGCAGAATGTGACCCTTGAAAGACTTGTCACATTGTTCACACCTGAAGGGATGGCCATTAAGATTTCTTTTACTATCATCATGTACCACTGAATGAAGCTCCAAATACAGACGACTTCTAAAGCCTGCTTCACAGGTACAGCATTTAAAAGGTCTTTCACCAGTATGGAGTCTCTCATGAAGCTTCAACAATGCCAGACTTCCAAACCTTTTACCACAATGGCTACAGTTTGTTTCATTACTCAGCTCATGAGTTGTAAGCGGAGTGTGACTTCTCTGTTGTTGTGCCAAACGCGTTAAATTCGTGAAACTGTTCTTGCAACTTCCGTTGAATTTTTTCAAGTGCCTTTTGAGAGACTTAACCGTAAAAAGGCAATCACAATAACTACATTTCTGTTGCTTTTCGGGATCGTGTATGTAACTGTGCTCAGTCAGACACATTTGATTCTTGAAGATCTTGTGACAATGGGTGCATTCTCTTGGTTTTTGTTCAAGCCTTTGTATGTGTCTTTTGAGATACTTGGCTTTACTGTAAACACGGTCACAGTGACTGCACTTAAACTGCTCTTCCACTTGGGCAAGAGAGTGAATTCTCTGGTGGTTTCTTAATGTACCTAAGTATTCAAATGTCTTGTTGCAATGACTACATTTATGCTGCTTCGCAACTTTGTGCAAACCGCTGCAGGTTTTCTCGTGTAACTGGAAACGATTTTTAGTCCAAAACGTCTTGTCACACTGAAGACACCTAAAGGTCTGCTTTAGATGCAAACATTCATGAGAACGAAGCCCCGATATTGTCGCACACATAAGTCCACACTCGTCACATTTATAGGGCTTGTTATCTGCGTGGTGTCTGATGAGGTGCATTTCAAGGGATGATCTATCACCAAAACCCTCATTACAGTATGTGCAATCAAACTTCCTATTAGTGTCTTCTTGCACAGTTTTAGCATGTGTACTTTGTGTGTGTCTTTCAAGACATTTGGCTGAGGTGAAGTCATGGTCACAGCGTCTACATTTAAACTGCTTGTCATCTGAGGCACGTGAGCCAATTCTTACTCCAGTGTGAAATTGTTTGTGCTTTTGAAGCTGTGAATGTGAGGGGTAAGCCTTATCACAATGGACACATTTAAAAGGTCTCTCACCAGTGTGTCTTACTCTTTCATGAATCCTGAGCTGTGATGCAACAACAAAGCTCTTCTTACAGGAAGCGCACTTGTAGCGCTTCGCCTGATTGTCGTGACTCTGTTGATGATAACCTAGCACGGTTGCAGTCACAAACCCTTTGCCACACTGGTCACATTTGTAAGGTCTCTCACCTGTATGATATCGTTCATGATTTTGAAGCTGTGATGGAGAGGGAAAGGCCTTGTCACAGTAGGCACATTTGTGGGCCCTGACATTTGTATGGTATTTTTCATGAGCTCTGAACTTTGATGAAGTAACAAAACACTTATCACAGAATCTGCACTTGTAACTTTCCTTCTGACTGCTATGAGTTTGTTCGTGGTGATGAAGCTGTGCTCTGGTCACAAATGTTTCATCACACTGATTGCACTTGGGATCTGACTTGTGGCGGCGTTTGTGCCTTTTAAGCTGAGATGGCAATGAAAAAGATTTTTCACAATAATTGCAGTGGTACTTTTTGCTATTGTTAGTATTGTCTATAAAATGTGTCCTGTTGTGAGCCTCTAAACGCACTTCACTTTGGAAGTACATGCCACACGTCTTGCACCGGATGAGCTTCTCAAGGACATGTGATGGGTCAGCCAGATGTCTTTCTAGTTCTGTTGCAGACGCAAAGTACTTTTTACACTGCCCACAAAAGTTGACCCCACCACTTGAACCATCAGCAGACAGCAAAGTTATTGTACTTCTGTTTGTATCAGTCATTCTCCACTCCTATCCAAAACAGAAATCAATCAATGGTATTAATAGATAATTTCATACCTCCAAATTAAACTACCTGGTGGGTAGCAAGGATTTTTTTCTTTACCCACATGGCTGTCAGCCTTTTTTTAGTGGCCAAGTTGTTCACATTTTTTTCTTTAAATAACAAACTAAAGGTCTTTGTGTCATTCATTTCCGTACCATTGCCTTTTAACCCTTTAAGCCCTAACATCAAAATTTAAATTCTCATTTCTAGTCCTATACAGTTCCTATAGAAATAGTGGGGAGAAATTGTTTGGATATCAAGAACTCATCTTGTGTGATCATGTCCTTAATTCTCATGACCTTTTTGATTGATAAGGCATTAATATTACAAGGAGAAATTTGATGCTGATCACTGATCTTTTTCCAGTTGCCTGTTGATAAATGGATTGTTACAGCTTCCATTGTTAAACCTAATAGACAATTTTTATTGTTACAGCTTACGGTTTTAGCAAAAGTGCAGTAGACAACAAAAAGTACTTAAGGCTTTATCTGCTACTTTTTATAGGGTATCCATTTTCAAGAACTTTTCTAGAATGGGGTATACATGTAATATTTCGAACACATGAAAGCGTTAAATTATCAGTAGATAATAATCTACTGATAATAATAATCAGTAAGATAACAATAATAATCTATTAAAATTTATTAAATTTATAATGCAGGTATTAAAAATTTGCCGATTTCTAGAACAGGATATCATTTTGAATGCAATATTCTTTTTAAAGTGGGGTCCAAATTTGGAGACCTGGGCGGGACATACCCACCCAAAACATACCAGAGTACCCAACTGCAAACCCCTTTGCTTGTCAATCCAAAACGCAGATTTTAAAGAGTTCTGAATTCTGATTACACAATATAATAACTCACTGAGGGCACCCAGAAAAAGGTATGCAAAAATCGAACCAAAACCGAAACGTGGAAGCAAAGAATCGTGAGTCAAACCAAATGGTCATAATCACGATTAAGTAATGATCCGCATAAGAAGGAAAGTGATAACGGTAATGCATGATGGAATGTCAACTTTTTTCATTGTTACAACTAGTGATCTCATTGGCCTAGACTCAAAGACAGCTAAAAAGTTAGGTGTCAAGCTGCATTTTGTTTGATTTTTTAAAGGTTTCATGTAATTTAAAACCCTATTACAAAACATGCAATTTTTTTAAAGATATTGTATTTGAGGAACTTCATCAAAGCAGCAAAATTATTAGCTATTGTCTTCTGCTATTCTGATTGGTTAAGCACGAACATTTCCTAAAATTTGACTGACGCAAATGGATATTCTTTATTTTTATACTGAAATATAATAATAAACCATTAGCTCCTCCCCTATTCTTGAAATCAAAGACATTCTATGTGAGAAAGAGCCAATGCCACAGAACAATGAAGTTTACTGTAGTACTTATGTGGAGCGTTATTTAATCGAGAATTCGATTAATCGTTACACCACTAACTGCGTCTCATTTTAATACTAGACAACTTAAACCTCTGAGACGACCAAGATATCTGTTGAGTGCATCGTTCAGATGCAATGAACTTCAGACACCTTTGTCATCTGACGTCTTAGTCATCTGCCTATTTTTAATTTCGTCATTGGAATGATGACATGAAGTCATTGAAACTTCATGTAACATTTTTATCGTATAAAATATGATTTCCCCGTCACATAATATAATACAGGGCCACTTTTCAAGAAGTAGTACTCATGTGGCTCGGCGGCTCGACAGTAAAGCAAAACGATTGAAAATGACATCTACTACTAGAAACTCTGCCGATCAGCCATCGAGCCAGAAGTATTAAAGGTCATACATGTACATGGTGTACCCACATGTATACAAAAGTGCCTGTGGCCATGTTTTTTGTGGTTTAGCCTTACTTTCTTTCAGGCAGTCTTGGTACTTTTGATTATACTTAACACGTAAGTTATTACGCAACACACGACTGATTTCATTTAGACAAAGTGTTAATACTCGCAATTTGTAGTTATGATATTG
Organism: Dendrophyllia cribrosa; assembly: GCA_024195265.1. Classification (NCBI taxonomy): domain Eukaryota; kingdom Metazoa; phylum Cnidaria; class Anthozoa; order Scleractinia; family Dendrophylliidae; genus Dendrophyllia; species Dendrophyllia cribrosa. Next base: position 28,059,768 of record JAJLRJ010000011.1, on the reverse strand, counting down.
AAAATCCTCGCAAAGAACTGACGAAAACGGGCAAAAATTACAACTGTAATTCACGTGTTCCACAACAAATCTGTGAGACACTTTATCGCTACCGAGACAAGAAAAAGCTTTAAGGCGTAAAATGAAAGAATCTTCATTCTTACCTGTCTGTTGTTTGGGTGATCCTTCAAATGAAAAGATCGACCTTGAACAAAAAAGACAAGAAACCAGAAACTTGATCATCTATAAAATGGCGACAAAGTATCCCACAATTCTTGGTGCTCGTCACGCAATCTTTCACGCGACGCTTTCACGATCATCACGCAATCTATTGTGTCGAGATGGAAGAGGATGTCAGTGCGGTTAACTGACTAGCGTATAACAATGGATTTTTGTTATCGTAACCGTATAAATAACGAAATACGAGCTGACTATCGTATAAAAGGTAGCCTGCAGAACAGGCGTTATTTTTTTAAGCGTTTCAGGCGAGCGCGAAGCGCGAGGGAAGAAGAAAATAACGCCTGTCCGCACACCATTGTTTGCGCCCTTCCGCCCCCAAACACACCCCCAAATCACCAACCAATCATTACGCAAAACGGCCTATTTTGGCCCCATATGGTGCGAGAGCCAAACCGACCACCGGCGAAGGTTTCAAATGTCCTGATGGTTCTGCGCCGAACATACGCCAGCTACTCAAAAGAAAGCATTTGCAGAAGACTTGCAGATTCTGGTGTTCGAAACTGTGAAGCGTTCCAGTTCTGTGACAAGTTTTCGGCAACCCATTAGGGAAGACCGTAAAGGAGCCAAGATCTGTGAAATTTTATCCCAGCTTGGACTTCATGTCGAAGAGTCACACGCGTAAAATGGCAAGCACGCACGACTTTACATGTAACCTTATGCTTTTTAATGCCATTTTCTCCTTCTATTTGTTTTGAACGAGTGTACATTTAGCTTGTTTTGGAGGATTTTGGTGCTGACCGATTGAACTTTTGTAAAAAATGCCGCGTGCATGCAATGGACGGAAGGTCAAATCTGTCTATTGTGATTTCCTGTAGTTTTTGTTCTCGATAAATTATGAGCATTCTTTTTTTAATTTCATTGCGGTTAGAGTGTTGCTTTCGGCATGTTAGTTATATATACGAAAGATTTTCACTTCTTCTTCTCTGAAATGACAGGATCTGAAATGAGATGTCGCCCTTGCATGTCTATCTTGCCATGTTTTTGTCACGCTGGGCCCAGCTATTTTAGTTTTCGTAGGATTTGTCACGAAAATCGATCTGTAGATTCAAGCTTAGCAGAGAGAAATGCAGCTTTAAAAGTTAGCCATTCATTTTGTAGAGAATTGAAGTTTACGTGAGGTTTGTCTCAGACAAAGCTGTGATTTTATTATCGGTTCCGCTTCGCCGGTCTAGTGTCTGTTTTGTTTACGCCATTGATGTGTCATACCATTATGATCACATGATATCGAGCAGCCAATTGGATAGCCGCGTTCATATATGAACGCCGGAACAGCACGAACAATGATGTGCGGACAGGCGTTGTTTTTTTCTCCCCTCGCGCTCCGCGCTCGCCTCGCGCTTCGCGTTCGCCTCGCGCTTCGCGTTCGCCTGCCGCGCTCGCCTGAAACGCTTAAAAAAATAACGCCTGTTCTGCAGGCTATATAAAAGGAAGTCGTTTTCTTAGCGTATGTGGTAAATAAAAGACAAATTTTGAACATTTTCACTGTGCAAATAAAAATTTGAGTTTACGAGTCCATTTGAGTCCATTTTTGACCCTGCTAAGACCTTCTGTACCATTGTTGTCGTTTTTAGTCTGCTGCGACAGCTGCGTGACTGATTTTCGTGACAAACCCTAAGCCTGCGCTGTATCTGCGACTTTATATAATAGTTTCAGGCTCTCTCACGATCTTCGACCTTGGAAAACGTGCATCCATTTGAAAAATGCGCGCATGTGATTTTTGTTCACTCGACAGAATCTCACTTGTCCGTGAAGTATTTTCTAACATTGATTTTTTTATAAAACTTTTGCTGCAGCTAGGTTATGAGTTACTTTTGTCAGAAATGCAAAAAAATTGGAGGGGTCACCGACTTCGTTTCGGAGATAAGATATCTAAAAGGCCGCCCTAATTTTCTAATTTTGAAAAATCGGTGTTCCTTACTCGATATGGCTTCAATGTCTGTTAGTCTAAAAATATTACAAATGAATCTCTAGAATGGAACTTTGATGCCAAGTTTTATATGAGTGGGTCTATTAAGCAAATTAAATCAACTGGCAACGTTCCTTAAAGTCAACCTAAATTTAAACGTCAGAATTTGCAAACCCTGACAGCCGCAAGTTGGCGGAATTCGATGTGGCGTTGGTCGAAAAATGGGAAAATTTTAAACTTCCTTCATCGATTTTTTGTTCATTTTTTCGCAATCTGTCGAGAATTAGTAAAGAAAATCATCTATCCAAAAAAAAGTAGGGATCACCGACCATCCAAGCGAGTTAAATCAAAGCAAATGTAATCAACATCGTTGTTGACTATCTTGTGAGAAAAAAATTAGTAAACGTTAATTATTAACTGATGTTTTTCCCCGTTTGCTGTTTACTGACAAAAAGGGATTTTTTTTACTGTTTACTGACTAAAATGGCTTTTTTTAACTGTTTACTGACTAGAGGTATACCCCATTGACACCCTCATGGGAGAGGGACATTGGGGTTCGCGGTATCGCGGTATTGGTCCTTTTTTCGTGTGGTATTTCGGTAAATTTTATTTTTGAACCCGGTATTTCGGTATTGTCTGAGACTGCGGTATGCGGTATTTGATTATTTCGGACTGCGGTATTCGGTAAAACACGTTTTTTTGCGCGGTATTTCGGTATTTGACAGACTCATGATTTGCTGACCTTTGTTGTCATTCCCAAAATAGTATTACGAAATAATACTCCTAGACATCCCGAGATGACGTAGCCTGTTCCAGGCTCCGAGATAGTGGAGAAAGCGCGAAGTAAAAAAAATGAAAAATCGCGGGAGAACTGGTCCGCCGACCGCCTTCTCCCCAGTTTCCCCGCAATTTTTTCCCTTTTTTTACTTCGAGCGTTCCCCACTATCTCGGAGCCTGGAACAGGCTATAGATGACGTGTGTAATCTCTACCGTATAACAATAGCGTCATTCATATACTCATAATGGAATGTGACGGCCGGCGAATTGCGCGCAGCCGGGGATTTCCTCACGCAACACTTCTGCGTGAGTTGTCTAAGTAGGAGACAGTATGAAACACTGACAATGAGTTGCGAACACGTTGCAGTTGGATGGTTTTGATTTATGACCTTTGTGTCCTTTATTTTGTCATGGCGGCCACTGAGACAGACGAGGCAAGATAAATAATAATAGACTGTGTGGCGATCTTTTATGATGAGGGAAAGGGCGGTGATATTAAATGTCCTTTAAACCCAACCATCCATGAGCTTGAAGTTGCTATATCAACTGACATGACGTCACTAACACTTCGCCTCAGGTTATAAACCACTTGAAAAAGTGAACTTTTTACATTTTGGAGTCCATTTTATAAGTCGTGCGCTTGGCTCGTAGCCAAAGCCCCCCCCCCCCCCCCCGGGGGGGGGGGGGGGGGGTACTCCCGACAATGTAGAATAGGTGTGTGTCGCCAAGGTTCTCAAATCCTGACCCTATTTAAGAGTAGAAAATCGAGATTAACAGACCATATCTTTTTCGTTTTGAGCGTTGGGGTGGATACTGCAATTTAGTGACCCTCAAGGAATATCTAAGGATTACAATACCAAAAATACCAAGAAGGGATACCCTATTTAAGGACTGAGCACCTAAAAAACCCTACCCTATCGGGCGGCACATACCTATATAGCGTATATAAGGGAGTTCCCCCCCCCCCCCCCCCCCCCCCGGGGCCAAGGCACGACTAACAAGTTCAGATGCAAGGTCAACGAGGCAGAGAAAAGGGTTATAAAGCTTAGAAACTGTGTTTGTAAGGTCGGTACGTTTGTATCGCTTGTAACATCACATGATGGGAATTCTCTCTACAACGGTCACAAAAGTCACAAAGACAAGAAACGATACACTTTCTCAGCTTTCAGGCATTTCTTATAAACTAATGGCTTGGTTGGCTTGACTGTAGGCTAGTGTTCGGAACCGGAAGTAACAAGTTATCACATGTAACAACTAAAGGAGGATTTTTCAGGTATCCCATGATGCAACGCGAATGAACTATATTATCAACTGAAAATTGCGTGACCAGTCATTTGCCATGGAGTTGCTCGAAGCGAGCGCATCGTCCACTTCGTAGATTTTAGCAGTTAAACATGTATCACATCGTCCAATCTGGCTTGTTGTAGGTTCCCAACGGTATTTAGTACATGTTTGCCTCCCCAAAAAGTAAAGAGAGCTGAACACGGACAAATTGAAAGGCATCGATGACAATTTAGACTTCGATTTCCGGATTTCCGGTAGATGAAAAAATATTGCCATCTTCCATATCACTTGTAAAAACATGAACATCAAGCGATTTATTAGCTTCGAAGCGAAGGAAAGTGTCAAACGATCATATGATTTGACCAAAATCATAAAAGGAAGCTGCAATTGCACTAAATACGATTTTTCCTTCGACTATAAAAACCTAAACAAAGAATCTACGCGATCGAAGGGAATTTTAACAACGTTTTGGCGCCGATTTTGACCAAAATTCAACGTTCATAAATTCCTACAAAACGTGGGGACTTAAGGGGACCTTGTACTGCATTTCAAAGAGTCACTCTCCGGGCACTATCAGGCGTAATTATATGCTAATGTCCCCAGGATTAAAAACGAAACACGGCAAAACAGATCAAGGGTTAAAACACAACAAAGAAACGAAGTGGATCAGCCATGCATGCCACTCGAAACAAAGACAAAAATATTGCGATACATAGACAAACAGGCTTGGATCAAATGATATCTAAGTAAACTTTAATGTATATAGAAACCAAATAACGATTTGATTCACCTTTTATCGTGTTGGAAACGAAGAAAACGTCTCGCGAAGATCAGTAAAATTTCACCATGTGTACTCGCCATCGCAGGAAATTTGACACATCAGGATCGATAATTACGCGCTAGGCGTCATGGGATACCTGAAAAATCCTCCTTTGTAACAACTGTAACTTTTACGAGTGAGTCAGGTGATCAGTTGCTGTAAAAAAACAACAACTACTGAGCTTCATTCTTGGAGAAAAAGCGAAAGTTGATTCTAATCGTGAATTCGGAGTGTTAAGAGGACAAAGGGATATCACTTGTAGAGAGCAATTAACATTTTCGGTATGCAACCTGGAACTGTTACGACAACAACAACAACAACAACAACATTTATTTAAACACGATGAAAAATTACAGCGGAGCTGATGTGGTCGTGTATTAAAAAGTTAAACAGTTCACAAATGGATAAAAAGCTTAAAAACTAATTAAAATTTAAAATCTAACCTATTTTAAAAGAGTTTTTAAATAAACTTTTGCTTGAGATTGCACGCGTATGATTGTCAAGAGAATTCCATAGAGATGCAGCTTTGTAACAAGTGGACTTGCGAAGAACTTCAGTGTTTGGTTATGGTAACAAAAAAGTAAATTTCCTACGCAAGTTATAGCTATACACATATTTCGTAAACAGCTTCATAATAGGAGCGGGTAAAAAGTTATAAAAACAGTCATGTGCCAACTTAAGTAATATATATTCGTATAAATCTTGAACAGTGGGCCACTTGCTTTGGGCTAAGACCTGATCACTGGGTGTATACTAATCCAGGCTATATATGATTTTTGCGGCACGTACCGTATCTTCTCTAGCTCATCAAAGAGCGATTTGCCGCAGGAACCCCATGCAACCAACCCATAGGTAACTGATGGTAAAATTACTTTGAAATAAAAATCTGCTCTCGCTGTAATTGGTAAAAAAATACAAAAAATACCTGAGAAGATTCAATTTTCGTGAAAAACACGTGGTCATTTGCTGCG